>JANHQD010003245.1:0-39663 GCA_024721195.1 Marasmius sp. AFHP31
AACTTGACTTCAATGAAATCACTAGGGCTACGGGTCCTGGACCCTGGTCAACATCATGGGATACATCTGGGTGCTATAGGGTCTCATGAGTTGCTAGACTCGTTGTCGAACAGGACGCACCTAGCCATTACTCCCGTCTAATGGTGGAATTGCCAGGTTCTTGTACCGGAAGCTGAGATGAATGGACTATACTTCTCTACTTATAACCATCTTGGAAGTGTGATCGCATCCAGAATTCCATCTCCTGAGTAGCCCACAACCTGTCATACATGTCAACAGCACTCTGATATCATTGGTCGGGGTACGAGTGAGGCAGGGGTGTTTGATGAAACAGCTTGGGAAAAGGCCAGACTCAGGGAGCGTATACTTCTTCCATCAGGGCTCCCGTTGAATCAGAACGCGACCTGGGAACGGAGGACATTGGCCGTGATTTGTGAGTTCTGTTCTATCGGGAGCTTTAAAGGTGACTCTTGGTCGAATTCCCTACTTTTGGCTACTATTCGATTCGACAATATCCGGCCTTTCTAGCACTAGTCAACTGCTGGTTTTCGGACGGGGATTCTTATCCACAAAACGACAGAACATGCCAATTCGGGTCCAAAGCTGCGGCGGAGGCTCGCGGAAAGTTGGTCAATACCAACGCTTTCGGCGATGACGGGTTACATAGTGCAATTCACGGCGTGCAGGATCTTGATCAAGAGGACACATCCACCAACCCTTCGATCTGGCCTAGATGATAAGCATCTCTGCTGTCCTAGTAGTGGGGCTAAATCGTAGCATTTCGATATTAGGAGTCACCCGTCCAATCGTGCCGTCGCGGGCCTGCGGGTCTTCCAAAGTAGAACTCGGAGTATGTAGATAGAACATTTCGCGAAGATTGAAAGTTGGGCTTGGCCTTAAAAGTCTGTAGTGGGGATCGTGGTTTCTTGCTTAAGCTAGATTGGTCGGAATTTCCCAGGCTCTGCCTTTCACCGTTAACTCCCATCAAGCCATTCAAACTTGCGCCTTGGTTTTGATACTCTTTCAGATGAACGAAGGATGGATCCCAGCTGGTCTCGATTACTTCAAACTCAGTCTGTAGACCAATGAACTCGAAATTTCGATCAACAGGGGTTATCCATTTATGTAATACCTCGCCATGAATGTTGGGTCAAATACTGGCTCACTTGCTCGCTACGGTCTTCGTCTCGAACCTCCATCTTAAGCCTCTTCTTCTGGACCTCAAGCGGCACTCCCTTCTAAGACTCACTTGTGTCTCCCGCCCAAAGAATCAAGCATGAAACTCGTCGTGTTACTACTCCTCGCGTCGTTAGTCTCAGCGACCGTCTTCACAGTTGGCGTTGGGAAGGATGAAACTACAGGGTACGTCTTTGTTGAGACTTGCCAAATACCTCACAACTCATGGCCTCACAAAGGCGGAAGGGCGTTGGGTTTGACCCATCTGTTATTATGCCAGGCAAAGACGACGAGATGTCCTTCCAGTTCCGGAGTGGATCGCACAGCGTTGTCGGTGGGTTTGAGTCGTATATCGTGTCCGAATATACTCGCTGACGCCGTACCTCCTATAGAGTCTACGTTTGATCAGCCTTGCACGCCTAAACCTGGAGGATTCGATAGCGGGGTGAAGACGGTGCGTACTTGCACCTTGTTTCGATCCGATTTTATGATAACGGTATTCTGTAGGTTCCAGAAAATCTCGACGTCGACGCACCGGGACTCCCTACAGTGACCCTGGTAGCCAAGGATAGTCAACCGAGTTGGTGTGTATGACTCTGCGGTCTTCCATCCACACGTGCTTACGCGTTTATCAGGTTTTTCGATCAAGCTGGAGGCACATGCAATCAAGGCGGCGTGCTTGCTGTGAATCCTACCGGTTCTCAAACCCCCGGAGCTTTCAAGGATAACGCGATGAAGGCGATTATGGCACCCGTCAATTCCTCTTCAAACGCGAGTGGTGGCCCGTCGTCAAGTGCTACCCCCACGAGTTCCTCTTTAGTACAGGGAACGCAACGTGCCTCAAAGACCAATGCCGGCGCTGCTATCGCTGCGAGTCAGGTTGCTCTGTCTAGTCTGGCTGCTATCATGCTGGGCGTGGCTATGGGGATGCTTTGAATTTGTATGGGATGTTTTTCGTTTTCGGGATACCAGCGGACTATACTATTCTTGATACCCTTCAAGTAGCATACATAATATTCCTAATTGTCTATTTAGGTATGGTTCGTTTGTTCCATGGCCAATGTCAGCCATTCAAGATGTAAATGTGCGTGAACTAGCGGGGACAATGATTATACAAGATGGCAACGGGGAGTCCGGACGCGTTGTGGAATGAGTACGTGACGAGGGGGCCCGGGAAGGTTACAGTTGTTTGACAACGTATCGAAGGAGGCGATGGTAGAAAAGGGACACTTTCTGTGCATGACCAGATTCAAAAAACTCCGAGGATGCCCGCTCGTCCAAGCGCGAGAACCGGGATAGTCGATCATCGTCAGTGAGTCCATAGAGAGCTGCGACAGCGTGAAGGGTGTCAAGACCTTGCGCCTTCAGATAGGCCTCGAGTTTTGGCGCGACACGGGAATCTTCGATTGGGATTCGATGCACCGAGCAAGCGGTTACCTGTAAGGTGGATAGTAAGTCAATAATGGGCGTGTAGATGTCCGGTGTATATGCGACTGACCACACGATCTGGTACGGCAGGGGTCTGAGTGGGGGCCATGGTGTGAGTCCAAAGTCGTTGGAACAATAGTGATAAAGAGACTTACCTGTTGAAGCCTCCCTCGAGCCAACGCCTGCTCCAAACAGAAGGCGTCGACACCAACGATGTCAGGTAAAGAACGGAGGATCTCAAGTCTCTCATCGACCCGCAAGACTTGGAGAAGCTCCAGGTGCCCGTCGTGATATATCCCAAATGCCTTGAGGTTGGCTCCTAGGTCCTTCAGTTTGCCTTCATCGAGAAGCTCCTTGAGCTGCTGGTTTTGAGTTGCCCCGCCGAAAATTGAAGGTTTTCCGCACACGATACATGTATCGATGTAGGGGAGGTCTGTGGTCGAGGCTGTCTAGACATCATCGTTTGATAAGCACGAGGATAGCTAGAAAGCACAATACTCACTCGAGCGGGCTCATCACTATGATCGCTATATTGCGAGAGTCGGGGTGAATCTTGACGGAGGATATTTCTCGATCTGTCATATGATGCGCTGGCTCCGTGGGCCATGGCCTATCACAGAGTAAGAGGGTGCCAGATGAGTTTTTAGACAAAACTACCCACCGCGAGTTCCTTTGGACGTGAGTGTGTTTGGAAGTTGTTGATATACTGAAGGGTGGCTAAGGAATCAGTTTATGTGATATTGTACTATTTGAAAGAGGGCTGTACCGACGATATTATCGAACTTGCGCTTCGAGTTTCGGAAGTTCGATACGAGGTTCGCTCACTACCGGCAGCTCTGAAATCTATTGGACGCATGCTGGAGTTTGTTGATGTTACGCGCCTAACAGAGTCATTGTGCTCGACTCCGTCTTTCGGCTTCATGCCCTCTTTCCCTCGTCTTCCTTTGCGCCATCTGTCGTGCATCCATACATCGTAGTAGAACGACAAGGGCCAGGTTTCAACACATCTACGTAGCGTGGGAAACTCGTTGCAGACCTAGTTGAGAAATGAAAGTGGATCGTATCAACGATCCGAACACAAGCCTCTGAGACTGTCGATCTGTACATACCTTTGACTCGAATCTCTGCCATTGCGAGGCGGGTTGTTCGCTATGCTTGACTTTCATACTTTTAAAGTCTTCAAATGCTGTCTTTCTGACAAAACGCTGAGACGAAACCCATTTGGTGACCCGTTGTGGGAGAGAGAGCAGGAGAGGAGAGATCGTACCTTGAAGGTCTTGAATGTTTCTTCGTCCATGACACCATGTCTTTTAAGATGCTTCATCAAGATGAATACACCCCCACCACCTTTGATGACAACGAGCCCATCAGGCCTTGGGATCGCCTTGCGCGAGGATCTGTAAGCCCAGTCGTGGGGAAGTATCGTCGTCCGGGATGTTGATGATATTGAAGAAGCACCGCTAATCATCGACTGGGTTGAATTTAGCGACATGAGAAGGAGTGCAAGTGGAACGAAGCCGTCCCAATTTCCCCAGCAGAGTATTTATACCAACAAACGTATGTTGAAAAACCAACCACTTCGTGACTTTGTGAGTCAGCTTCCTGTATGATAAGCAACGAAGAAGGCAAAGGATTTCCCGAATTCATCAAGATGGTCACGAACTGTGGTGTAGCTTACAGATGATTTCACGTTGTATCCGGACCTAGCGCTACCTAGCGACTCAGAGTCCTTTCGTCGCTAATTCGGGGACTGCACGATTGAGGGAGAGATAGAGTGTATTCGCGATCGAATTCTGTCTGAGGTTTCTGCAAAAAGAGCTTCAGAAATGGAACAGTGTAAAAGCATGAGAAGGATGACTCCGAGAGGTGGTTCAAATCGAGTAGAGTAGTAGCCAAGTACTTCATAGAAAAATCAGTTGGTACGGTTTCAAGAATGACATCATTGCATGAGTGCTTGTGTAGGTAAAACCGAGCAGTCAGGACAAGTTCGGTTGCCAGTTTTTTCAAACCAAACGCGAGAGGTAATTATCAAGGGAAAGGGGACGCGGGTTATATCGTTGTTACACTACTGCAGGTGACCAAGAAAAGACTGTACATTCCACCACCCAAGAAAACCAAAAACAAACGAATGTGGGAATACAAGTGTGGGCAGATGCCACAAGTAGTAATACAAAGTTTGGAGGACGATAATCCAGCCGTCCCATCTTATCCGAAAAAAAAAATACATTCGGAGCATGCCCGAGCTCGTAGCGATTGAAAACTTCCTGCTCCTCAAGACTGGGCCGTATGGGGATCCTCTACTCGTTTGTCAGATGTTTCGAAGACCTGAGACGAGGAATTCAAAATGTTGATCATATACAAGCGCTGACGCGACTTACCCTGCATGTGAACTGATCACTGGGCAAGACGGCCGATTCTGCATCACTCAAGGTATCCCATACCTTCGAACGATCTTCGCAACTCTGTCCAGGCTACGTGTCAGGTTGTGTTGTTGGGAACACAGAAAGGTACACTTACGACGTAAGTACTCTGTCCGTCTGTTTGCAATTCCTCCGAACATAGCGTCCGCGGGCTATGACAAGCATCAGGAGATGACAAGTGGGCATCACTTGTCACCATAGTGTGGACTTGGAACGTCACGGGAGGGAGAGCGATGGACGTGGTCGATCTCTCTGACTCTTCTTGACGCTTAGAGCGGCGGGCGTTGAGCATGGCGAAGAAAGATCCGACGTAGACTATGAGAAATTCCATGAGTTTGAGTGGAACAACAGCGAGAGGAGAGCGTACGTCGGGTTACGAGGAACTCCAGCGCAAGGAATATGAAGTTGTTCGGCATCAGATTGAACTACGGTGGGAACGTCAACTGGCAAACCCGGTGAATATGAGGTATAGTGACTCACCGTGAAAAGCACCGATAGAGAGCATGCACTAGCAGACGTAATAAGCAGATATCCCTCATAGGCTATAGCACTGGCAAGCTCACCTTGTGAGTAACCCTGAACCCAGAGTATATTGCATGAGGGCGGATATTCTGGAGTTCAGACTGCAAAGAACGGAGTTGGTGGGACTTCAACTTCAACTTCGCATAAATCGCTCACCCTGACTTCTTGAACGCGCTGGTATTATGCATGCTCTTATCGAGGTAGTAGCACATTGCTGCGGCGATGCTGAAGTCGATGGTAGTTGATGCAGCCAATGAACTATTGATAGCCCACTATACTTGCTGCATTAGAGGAACGATCCACAGCCTTACATAGTTTTGGAACTCACCGAAATGCGCTCCAAGTCGTGAAAGGTATCGACGGTGTATCTGAACATAGGCGTATATGTATTAGCATCATGTGCTGGTTTTTAGGCAATGCAATCAGGGCGCACATTGCATAGGCAAGCACTATGAAAAGACAAGTCAGTCAGCTAAAAGGGTTCGGGAAGGAAAAAGCTACTGACAAATTCCGACAACTGATCGTTTTCGTGCTAAAGTCAGTATCGTGGCAACCCGTACGAGGGCGAAGACCTACCAAAACCCCCCACTAGCAAGAGCGCCTGCAGTGAATACACGTCAGGATGATATGCGAAGGCATCTATTCGAGAACGTACCACTAGATACGCCAACTTGAAGTGGCCTCGACGAAAACCGCCCACTGTTAGAAGTAAGTGCCGAGATCGAGCGAGGTATGTTGAGAGGAGTACTAACGGAACCAGACCCGATGGGCGTAAAGACTAATGAAAGGGTAAGTGCATATCAGGAGGGCGCAGGCCGTTAATTCGAACCTTTGTACGAGGAGTATGATCACGACCTGTAGTGAAGGGCGGGTCGATACCGATTCTTTTTCGATTATACACTTTTGTGACATACATTGAGAGAAACTTGAAGCTGTGGGTCAAACTTGAGCGAGAGTGATGGCGTGCGAAGAGATATTCATTACCTTCAAGGACCTGTAAGCAAGCTTGTAAGATTGGCCGTTCTCTGAGAATAAGAGTCTCTACGCGCACCAAACTATATGTGTCAAGGCCTCCAGGTTTCCGTAGTTCACCACTAGATAATGATACACCGCATGGATGGTCAGAGCAAGATGGAACGCGTCTATGAGCCTGACACGAAAGAGTCATGAGAACCTATGAAAAGTCCAGGATGCGTGACTCTACCATAGGGCTGCAACCTACGATGTCGAACTCAGATTGAATTCACGAGACTGGAGACCTTTTGGGCGTACCGCTACTTTATGCACGAGGCCATCCTTTGGAAAACGTTGGTAATATAGGAAGCCTTGGACACAAGTCATCCCGAAGAGGCTGGAAAAACGCGTCAGCCTGGGATCTCCTGTTTGACAGGATGAATGGAAGTACGTACATCCCTGACCCAACTACACCGATGAGTGTCGCTCCCAGCGTATTGCTCATTGTGGGGTCCTCCAGGCTGGTGAAAGCACGAATGACGGGAGCCATGATGGTGGGGGTGAAGAAAGAGGCGAAAACCAGGGATGGGCGAGGATGGGGATCCGGACGACGAGGGAAAATCGACAGGTGAAAGAACAAAAACCGATACGGTATAAATAATAGTCTACCCCGTTTATCACAGCTCCGCGCCCATGTTTTCATACAAGGCAACAGCGCCACAACCGGTAACCCAGAGCGAAGATTGTGACCAGATCGGTCCCAATCGTACGGCATAAGGGTAGCCTGGGTACTGATCAAGCGTAGGAAAAGACTCGGAAACGGGAAGAAAACATCACAGCAGGAGCGTTTTTCACCGACTTGTGGACAGCCTCATACCCTAAAAAGGGCATATAGAACTTGTCGGTGCTTTCAGCTGTGTAAACGCCGAAGACCTTGTTGTGGAGGGCACCGATATTTTCTCGCGTGACGCGGGTACAGTAGGGTAAAGTGGGCACATTCCGTGGGGGGTAGCTAGCTTTGAGGATGTACGCATCAGCGGACATGAGTCACTTGCGACTCGACCAAGTCCCCGTTTGCAACAGCGAACCGAAGGGAGTCATGTATGAGATTAAGAGCCAAAGTCTAAGACAAGTTGAGTCTTAGGGTTCGGAACCTGTAGGTATGAGTTGTGTAAACGAGCTTGGGACGATGGGTTGCGGTGCGGTGTTGGTGGGAGTCGTATTCTAGAAGTCGTTTGCGCCAAGCTCGCCTCATGGCCGGTTGTAAGGGGATAGAGCATCAGCTAATGATGCATCATAGATAAGATTAGATTGCCGAAGTAAATGTCATCATGCCCGACGCCCCAGGACCGATGCAGTTGAGCCTCGCAATGTCGTTACAAAATGATCAGCGAGGTCGTAAAGGTCTATAGGTAAATTAGCGTGAATACAATACTTAAATCCTCTCTATTCCTGCGACACAACCCAGCATGAGGGTATCAGTCTTCCCTTCAGTTCGCTCGTCTATCCACCTATCGAGTTTATCGAACAAGGTCAAAGCAATTCCAGGTTCTCCGTGAGTTAAGAGAGCCCTCTTTCCTGGCCACATTCCTTGCTCTTGCAATCCAATGAAGTTCACGAGCAGGGTCCCGTCATCTGACGACGTTGAGTTTGGGTCTATCTTGATTACGAGGTCGATGCTCCAGGTATTGGAACCGTGGAAAGACGCCTCTTTTACGTGGTGGCGGGTGTATTCATTCGGAGGGTTATCATCCAAATTCCATTTGAGAACATGAGCGTCAAAGGCAATGACTATGAAGGTGTCAGTTTGCGTGAATAGATGCCGAGAAAAAAAGTCGACGTGCCTGTCCAAATGAGTCCTGGATGATCTATCTGGAGTTTCAACGATCTTGTACCAGCTATACGGTCGACTACGTCGTTGACAGCGGTTATAGCGAACTTCGATCCTGATGTCGACCACGGGGAAACATAGTTAGGGTCAGCGGAAAGGGGAATCTTGTATGGAGACAGGAACTGGTGAAAGAAGTTGCTGAGCATCTAGACATCGAGTAAGAGGAAGGTTTCTTACGAGGGAAAATGGGAACATGGGATCCCAGTCTGCGTTGTATTTGTCCATCGCGACAGCCTTCGGCGCTCTGTGAGTAAGCTCTCCATTGTCAAGTATCTCTTCTGGCGTGCTAAACTCCTTCGCGATATCGAAGACGAGCTCAGAGAACCCTGGGGCACTATCTGATGTCGATATATGCAAGTGATGCTCGCCAGTGGTAATCTTGTCATGTTAGTATTTGGGATTGAGGGAAATGCGATAGTGAACTAACGTTTTCTGTCCGCATAACGTATACTCTTTTCTGGTGCATTGGGTCGTAGGGATCCCGTGCTGCAAAAACAGCAATCGTGACTACTGTAACCAGGCCCAGAAGTGTGATAGTTCGTGATAACACCCTTCGTTCAAAGCGATTGATGAAGGGTATAAGAAGAGGGAATGTCAAGGACGCCAAGGCCGATACTATCGTTGCCATTACATTATC
This sequence comes from Marasmius sp. AFHP31, assembly GCA_024721195.1. NCBI lineage: Eukaryota > Fungi > Basidiomycota > Agaricomycetes > Agaricales > Marasmiaceae > Marasmius > Marasmius sp. AFHP31. The sequence goes on from JANHQD010003245.1 coordinate 9,029, forward strand.
GGACGGGGCGTCTGCACCCAAACGACCGGTCTAGTAGAAGTCAAGATCAGGAAAACTATAAGTCTCTGAGGTCACTTCGCTCACCAGTGGGACAAAGACATCGAGGACAGGATAGGCACACATTGTCCCCGTCATCATTGGCAAAGTCTGTCCAAGCGCGTACGTCCATAAAGACAATTCACGTCGTTTTGAGCCCGCCAATAGTGTGTTGAGGAGAAGTGCTGCGAACAGTGACAGGGCAGTGACGAAAAGGAGGGAGGCCGACCCCACGCCGAGGAATTGGATGATGACGGCCAACCCAGTTTGAGCCAGAAGTATTGCAGAGTAGACTGCCGTCTCTTCCACTCCCCCGATGACTAATTGTGGTAGTAGAGCACCTACATAAATCAAGGTGAGTATAGCCCAAGAGAACGGATGGTATATCCACTTACCCAAGGCTGCAGGTGGACCGTACAGAATGATAGTCGAATATTCTTCCGAGAACCAACTCATGTTCTTCCTCAGCACGAAAGCCATGACGGCCGCCACGAGGTTTGCGGTGACAACAGACCCTAGGAACGCGGACCCGGCAGCATACAAGCCTTTCAGGAGCGACGTCGAGGGAGCCGATGCAATTTTTGTGACCTTGTCCCTCTTCCTAGTGATGGTCTTCACTAATATGGCTGAGGCAACGAAGATGAGACAATAGAGGATCTTCGCGGTCCTGAAGGAGTACAAGACGAAGTGGCCCATAATGGAGAGGTACGTCGTGGTCGGTTTTGTGTAACCCCCTGTCAAGGAGGGCAGTTGAGAGTCGGGGCCGGATAAGTGTTGAAGAAGGGCCAAAGCATTTTCTGCCATGTGCTAGGTTCGTGTGAGAGGTAAGGGATGTGTAAATGGGAAGGATTCGTCGATTACCTGTGCAACTCCAGCATCAATGTTATCTACCGTGTCCTAAGAGGTAGGTATTGAGACCTAGGTCTGCGCTTGTCGAGGCGTCAAAGCTTACCTTACGCATATGGTAAAGATAGCTGTTCTTGACCACAGCCATCTAGCGAGCACCGTGGTCAGCATGCAGGCACCAACGAGAGGGTAGAGATCCTTACATCCAACCCGGTGACGTTCAAGTATTCCTGGAACTGACGGAAATCCGTACTGGTTTGATTTGCTTAGTGAGTCGGTTAGAGAGACACGACATTTGAGTAGCACTCACTCAGATAGGATGACACCTGAGCTGAAGACTTCATTGGCAATGATGGTTCCATGAGGCCTGTAATTCATTAGACAACGCAGAATACTTCGAGGAATGGTTACGAACCTTGGGACGTGCGAGTAAGCCTGGATCATCTGTTCGGAAGTTGCTTGAAACAATAGTTCTCGACCCTTGGTTCCAGCGGCTTCCAGATTTATCACCGCTCGGACACTGAAACAAGAACGGTAAGCATTGAACTTTGAGAGGTTTCGAGAAAGGGCTCTCACGTTGACGCGACGGGATGTTGGGTTGAGAATAGATGTGACCCATCCTGGAGAGATTCTTCCGCATTGTTCCATACTGAGACCTGGTTAACACGCAAACGCGGGGTGAAGGATGCTTAAGTGGGCTACGCACGTAGAATAATCGCGTGTTTCGGGCTCCAGTCTGGTGTTCCGATTAGTACTCTCATACAGTCCAACATTACAGCGGCAGACAAGGCGTCATCTGCGGCTCCAGGTGTTGGGAGTGTGCTGTCCAGATGTGAATTGACGAGTACGGCGTGCTCCTTGCCCTCTGGCGTACCATTGGAGATCCGAACGACGATATTACCGAGGTTCACATAGGTTTTATAGAGGCGTGCTCCCATCATATCAAACCTTTGGAAAACAAATATTGAGGCAACAGCTTTAGACAAAAAGCCTTCAGTGCGCACCTATGAGAACCGTTCCCTTTCTGCAACCAAATTTCACATTCAAGCCGTCTGCCACTGTCTTTGGCGATCCGTTGACATTCTTGCTGGGCAAGGCGCGCTTGCTCGTAGAACCAAGCTTCCCCCTGAGCATGTTCTGAAGTTCCGACTGTCCTAAATCCAATGTCTTCTGATAGGTATCTCGTGATGTTGAGTATTCGTTCTTCCGAGAGTTGAGGTAGATTAGTGACCGGGTTAATTCTGGGGTACATGTGAATAATTCATCCTCTGTAGAAAACAAGAGTTCACTTACAGGTCAGATACAGGTTCGGGTAATGCTGTATGTCGTGTCAGAGAGTATCAGGACATGGAATCGAAAGGTAAGCGTACTTGAGTGGTGACGATAGGTGAGCCATGGAATGCCAAGCAGTACGGGGCACAAGAACAAGATAGAAGTAATAGGTCCTCTGCGCGGCTTGCCCATTCTTCGCTAGAGTCGCTTGAGGGTGGGCCTGTCAAGCGAAATGCAAGAGCACGATGTTGGTGGTCGTTGGGAGAGAGGTGACTTTCACACCGGAATATAACGCGTCGTTCGGGTGACCAGAGCGGCCGGCGCGACATCCGATCGGCTGACTACAACGAGATGATACCTGCGATTTATGGTAGCGTTTCTCCCATGATAGTGGTAGAGAATCCAAGGAGACAGGAAGAGAGCGAAACAATCCTAGTTCTCATTGTATGCTCAGTTTAAGTACATATAAACTTATGCGCTGCGCTATTCAAACTCCTCCCCGTCCGCATGATATTCGGAAGTAATCAATTCGGAAGGCAGGAAAGCAAACCAGAAATTCTATTTAGAACTGTCTGCTGTAGAGCAGCACTCACGTCGCTTTTGGTACGAGCATCCATCACGCTGACGCTGACGGAGCAATCTGAACGTGCAACAACACTGGATTCGCCAGGAAGGTGAGTGGTTCCGCATGTGTTGACATCGGTGGCCCTGGAGTTGGGTGCAACCCTCGTCAATATGAATCGGAAGTCCGACGCGGCTGCACATCGAGATGTAACTGGGGGGTAGTTGACATTGATACTGATGTTCGCCGGAAGGATTGGTCGGGCAGCACTCGCGAGGAGAGCGTCGGTAACCTCCACAGTGAGTTGTGCGTAAATACGGGCGGCCCGAGTGCCGCTCGAGTTCGGGGAGGACGTGAGGGTTGTGAAAGAGACAGAGCTAATCGAGGAACTCGAGGCCGAGAATGCTACAGAAGGAATGCCTTCAAGGGCGGCCTCAGTCGCGGCACCGCTTTGAGGAACGGTCAGACTGGCGAGACGAGCGAGAACGGAGCTGTGAAACTTACACAGTTCCAGAACCACCGAGTGACTGTAAATTGTCTGGACGACGTCACGCCCAATTTCAGGGAAGGAGGAGGAAAACGACGCACTTCCAATATTCGGACCGCTCACCACGAAATCAGGCGCGCGCCCAAAAACCCGTGGCGAAAGTGTCTGAATACCGTATCGGACGGCATCAACAGGGAACGAGTTAACGTAGTTTACTGTGGCTGATGTGGAGTGGCTCGTCATAAGGGCTACAGCCTAGGCCAAGTGTACTTCGAACTCACAGTCCCCCGCCTCAGATCCCTCAGGGGGAGAACCCGCAGGACATGTGTTGAACTGGCAAGGTTGTCGCAGGGTGGTGGGAGTGGCGGTTGAAGATCCTGTGCCAGACTGGTTATCGGCTGGCGCCGAAAGGACAGTCTATTATATCTGAGCCTACGCCGACACGGTCAGAGTGTAGGAACTCTACACATACCCTATAACCTGCTGCCTTGAGTGCATCGTTTTGTGCGCGAATCATGGCCACTGCCCAGCCATCATCGTTCGTGAGGACGATATTTTGACTAGCAGACAATGCAACGAGGGAAAGGAAGGTAAGGGTCTTCATGGTTTACAGAGTAAGTGGCGTTTTCATCCTAGCCTTATATCCTGAAATGCCGTATAGAACGTGTGTGCGAAGGCTCTCGGGGGCTTCAGGACAGGCCTGACAAAACCAAAAATGACTGAACTGACCACATGGAATTAGAGAGGAAACCATACACTTGCTTCCGTCCTTCACTCAGGAAAGAGAGACATGCGAACGTTGCTGGCATTAGTCCTGGAGCCATGCGGTCGTACGCACATAAGAAGGGGGACTCACAGGAACGCGAGAACGGTCCAAGAAGCATGCGATGTGCATCCTGGACGTTGAGGTCCCTGTGTCTCACGACCCGGGATTATCACAGGCCGTCGGTACAGATGCAGGTTCGAGAGTAACCACTAGTTAATTAACACTTCTAAGTATAAATCTATCTATTTGATTATGTGTAAGCAGCACAGCAGTGTAGCCCTGCAAGAGATCACTCACTGTACAGATATAGTCATATCCTGGGGAACTACTCCTGGCCCAGCTCCTCCTCTTCAGCGATTAACTTTTCTGCCTCCAATGCAGCCATGCAGCCACTGCCGGCACTGGTGATAGCTTGCCTGTACCGCTTGTCCTGGACATCACCTGCAGCAAAGACGCCCTTGACAGAGGTTTGTGTGGTTCCGGGTACAGTGACGATGTAGCCGTCTGGATCCGTCTGGAGTTGGCCTCGGAAGATCGCAGTTGCTGGTTCGTGACCTGGGAATCGGCATGTCAGCAGGTCGAAAGCAGGGTAGCTATGTACGCCAGGGCTCACCGATGGCGTAGAACAGGCCGTTCACGGCAAGGTCCTTTTCCTCCCCAGTAAGCACATTCTTGATACGCAGGTTCTTCAGGAGGTCACCATCTCCTTGACATTCCGTTGCAACAGTGTTCCAGAGAACGGTCTACGAACGGCATGTTGTGAGAAGGTGTTTGTGGTAGCCAAAAATCCTGCCTTACGATCTTAGGGTTGTTGAGTAGTCGTTTCGCCATAATCTTCGACGCGCGGAGCTCGCCTCGGCGAACGAGGACATACACATGGGATCCGTATTTGGTGAGGTCTGTGAGCCGGTGAAGGGAGATGAGTGCGGGTTTGATGGCGAGGAGTAAATACTGACAGGTTGCTTCCTCAGCCGCGGAGTCACCGCCACCGATGACCGCCAAAGGTTTGTTCCTGTCAGGTTGATTGAGCTGAGAGCGGGGGCTAGAGACGTCTGGATACTCACCTGAAAATTGGAACGGCACCGTCGCAGACAGCACAGGCACTAATTCCACTCTGCCAGTATGTCTCTTCACCCTTCAACCCAAGGCGTTTGGCGCTGGCACCGGTTGCGATGATAACGGTGTCAGCAGTCTCGGGTTCGCCCTCTTCCTGCATCTCTCTCCAGTACTTAAACGGCCTGGAGGAAAGATCAATCTTGGAGATGGTTTCCGTAATTATACGAGTTCCAAATCGAATGGATTGTTCTCTAAATTTGTCCATGAGTTCTGGCCCCAAGATGCCAGTGGGAAAACCGGGGAAGTTTTCCACTACGAACGATATTGTTCAGACCTTCCGCAGTTTAAAAAATGAAGGGAGTATGCGCACCGTCGGTTGTGGTAGTCAATTGGCCACCAGCAGCGAAACCGTTCGCCATAAATCCCTCGAAAAGTACAGGATTCAAGTTCGCCCGAGCCAGATAGATCGCAGCAGTGTGTCCTGCAGGTCCCGATCCTATAATCACCTATTCAAAGGAGATAGAACATAGTTCTGGGATGAATAGAGATCGTCAACGTACGACGCTAGAGTGCATCTTGGAGTTCTTTTCAGTCTTGCCATTAGTGACCACAGGTGCCATTTGTGGTGATGATTGGGTTGAGAAGGCCGAGACGGAAGCTGTTAGAGGTACAACAGAAAAAGCTCTGTAAGAAGAGAGGAGGCGACGGGACCACGTTTTGGCAAAAGTGAGAGAGAGAACGGGCTTTAAAGGTGCTGAAGAAGAATGGCGGAATTCCGAAAAATCGTGATAGTATCAGTAATACGGCACAAAACAGGTGACCGCGGACCACCACGGTCATGTGCCGTTTTATCTACTTACCACCACAATCAACCTCAAGTCGGACATCCCGGGGCCTGGGCATCACCAATTTCCGCTTTCGACCCTCCAAGTATTGCACAGAATTCTCTTCTCTTCTTCATTTCTGACTTTATGCCCTTGTCTCCCACACAAGCTTTCGGGTGTTCGCAGGGTCATCAGACTCCGGAGGCTCCATTCAAATCACACTGTTCGAAGTTGTTTCCGGGGGGCCGTCTTTCAGGCAATTCGGAAAGCTATTTGTACTCGTGTTGGAAAGCGAGCAGATGAATATCCGTGCTGAACCGTGAGCGGACATGGATCATGATATCGGGTGATGGTGTCGAAGCCATGCTATTGTGGTTCTTAATGATAACTGGTGCGGTGTTACTTTCATTCTCTGCATGGCTTGAGTGTTCTGGCGTTCATTTCTGGGTGCTACTCGGAGAGAGCAGGTCTAAAGCCCTCAAAGTTGGAGTCCAAGGTCCATCAAATACCCAAATAACTATTACCCGGCTGGAACCTCGGGCCGGAATGATTACCAAAGCCCACACCCATTCCCCACTCTTTCAGAACAGTCAAATGCAGGGTTCAACCTGGGATTTCGGTAAGTCAGCAAATCGTGTGCTCTGTTTGGATTGCCCAGCTCCGGGCCTCTTCGGACTCTTTCTTCTCTACAACCATGAACTGGTTGGCGCGTAGTCTGAGGAACAACCTTACGGCTCTCCACAACAGCACTCGACGGTCGGTTGGCCAATTTCCCCGGTCGAGGTTTGCCAGCACCGTTTCATCAGCAAAGAAATCATTGCCCAGCTCGACATGGATCCTAATTGGATCCACAATCACTTCCGGTGCGCTAGGATACGCGATCGCGAGCAATAATAGGTCCCACACCGACCAGGCTATCAAGGAGAGCGAACCACAGGTTGGGAAATATGGGACGGCAGACGATTTTGTAAAGGCCGTCGGCGAGTTGAGGGAGACGCTCAGCGACAGCTCAGACGCTGTGTCAACAGACCCCGAGGATCTTAGAATCCACGGTTTCTCGGAGAACGATTATCATCCGGGTAAGTAATCCTTTGCCTTGAACTACTCCCAGAAGCTGAGCCACTGCTTTTTGTATGCTGCAGGGAGCTCCCATACTGTGGTGGTGTATCCCCTCTCTACCGAAGACGTCGTCAAAATTGTGAAGATTGCCACGAAATACCGCATGCCCATTACCCCATACTCGGGTGCCACGAGTCTTGAAGGCCATTTCCGTGCTGTGAGTGCTCCATCACCTTCTATCTTTTCCAGAAACCAAAAGGGCCGGAGTCCCAAGCCCTCAAATGTTCACGACCCATTTTTGTGCGGAGTCAATTGAACAAGCGAAAGTGACGTTCTGACCCTGATTTCACATTCTCAATTGTCGATCAAAACGGCTACCACTATAACAGGCACAACGCCGCTTTTCGCGGTCATTCGCCACCCATCATACCCTTCATACCGTCTTGTTATCTCTACTCCCTATGAAACCAGGTCTCCTGGTCTCCGTCTTCGCCTCAGTCCCCTTTTGAAGGTATATTTAACCTGAATGTTTCATGCTTGTAGGACTCGGCAGGTGGAATTTGCGTGGACGTGTCGCGCATGAACAAGATCCTTGAACTTCATGGTTCGTCTTCACCGTCTTTAGACTGCGAGTCCCGGACGTTGACCGGGATGATTAGAGGCTGATTCTGATTTGGTCTGCCAACCCGGAGTTGGCTGGGTGGAGATCAACGAAATGTTGAAACAAAAAGGTAGATAACCTCATTCGGGGGTGTTCGACTCGTTGTTCATTAATCGTCAGGCATCCCGTTGTTCTTCCCCGCAAGTTCGCTCACCATTCAAGGTGTATGTGGATATTGACAGTCTGCATAGATTGACCCTGCGCCTGGTGCCACGATCGGTGGAATGCTTAGCACCGGATGTTCTGGAAGTGAGTTTCTTCTCGATATAGAGATCACTCCAACATGTCCTTATACCCACTCTCCCCAGCGAATGCCGTGAGATACGGCACGAGTAAGGCTGAATGGTTTTTGAATGCGGTAAGAGTCCTTCGGGGTGGCCCCACGTTTTTCATCCTCAAAGGCTTCGTAGACAGTTGTTCTACCCTCCGGCGAGGTGATCAAGACACGAAGAAGGTCCCGGAAGTCCTCAGCTGGTTTTGACACGACAAAGTTGTTTATCGGGGCAGAAGGGACGTTGGGAATTGTCACCGAGGGTACGAAGGCCATAAGTTTATTTCTGATTCATTTAATGACATGTCGTCCTCCTTCAGTGACTATTCGCCTTACACCCGTTCTACCAACGACCGTAGCCGTGGTCCACTTCCCTGACGTACGCAAGGCGACGGAGGCAGTCATCGAGGTTATGAACCAAGGTGTTGGTATCCGTGAGTGTGGCTTTTCTCCATCGATCTCTTTCACCGTACTCATCGTAGGAACTTTCTCACAGAATGTGTAGAGCTCCTCGATGATGTGTTCATGCATGCTGTGAACCTTTACGGACAGGGTGCTCGTAAATGGCCTGAGCTTGATTCATTATTTTTCAAACTTCAAGGGCACTCCAAGGAATCGCTGGAGGAAAGTGCGCGGGTCGTCAAGCAAGTCGTAGAGCGTCATGGTGGAACAGGCTTTCAGCTTGCCAGGGATGCAAAGGAGGCAGACGACTTGTGGCACGACAGGAAAAATGCCTTATATTCTGGTCTCGCACTGGTCGAGGGTAGCAGGGGATGGAGTACTGATGTCTGGTGCGTGTTCAAGCTACTGTCATATTTTCTACTGATTCGAATATCGCCACACAGCGTGCCCGTGTCGCGTCTCCCTGATCTAGTTTACGAGACGAAGCAAGATCTCGCAAACATTGGTCTGGTCTCGACGGTCGTTGGACATGTCGGGGATGGAAATTTCCATGCACTTATTCTATTCAGGAACGACGAGGAGCTGGCAAGAGCACGCGGTGCAGTGCATAGAATGGTAGAGAGAGCCATCAAGCTTGATGGAACATGTGAGTGGACATAAATTCATCGGCCGGATATGTTCTGAACCGGCTTCATTCTCAAAGGTACCGGAGAGCATGGTGTCGGCATAGGAAAAAAGGAATTTCTGATCGAGGAACTTGGAGAGGGTACCGTTGAGTTGATGAAGACGATAAAACGGGCGATCGATCCTCTTGGTTTATTCAATCCGGGAAAGGTGAGTGATGATCCAGCACAACTCACTTGGCTGAAGATCTGACCCCCGGTGCAGCTGTATCCCGATATTCCTCCACAACATCACGAAGGAGTCTCAGGAGAGTCCAATTCACGTCATTCATGAACCTTCGCACGACCTTACGCCCTTAGAACATCACCTTGTACCTTGAGACACTGATCTATACATATAAAAGAAGAAATTTACCTGCGTGGTACCCTTTCAAAATTGGAACATAGGGATACCTCACGTCTGGTTCCCTCCATAACTCATGACTGAACCTTTTCAGCGATGATGCAAGTCGCTCTCACCCACAGAAAAAAAGGTACCCCAAGACGGCCATATGGCTTGGACTTCTCCTTACATGCCTATATATTATCTAGTGCCGTTTTGAATCTCAGGCCTCGCCGCTTACCAGAATGGTCCCCTTTCGAGGAGTCCTCCTGCTCCTAACGGCGCCTTTCACCCTAGTGCTGGGTCAGACGAAAATACTGGTGACAAACGATGATGGTGAGCTTGTAGCGCCTGCGAACATCACATACACTGAAGGATACTTCCATTGTATCGTTAGGATGGGCAACAGCGATGGTTCGCGCGCAAAATGAAGCGCTGAAGCAAGGAGGGTATGATGTGAGTAAGAAATCCTACCGGTCACTTCATGATTCGAGTCCTAACAGATCGGTAGGTCGTTCTCTCTTGCCCCGCCGTGGACAAATCCGGAACAGGCTCATCAACTACCACGCCCTCTGTTTTGACCACCCCGTGCGAGTTCAATACGTGTCCTGTTGGTTCCCCCGCCATTGGATCAAATGCAACCGATCGTCAGTATTACTATTCCCCCCGGGAGGATTTGGTATCTGTAGCAAGGCTGACGAGACTGTCACTTCTTAGCACGCCTCAACTATGTTAACGGATTCCCAGTGGATGCTGCTCGCATTGGTATACAAACCTTGGCCCCACCATTCTTCGGCGGGAGCCCCCCTGATCTTGTTGTCAGTGGACCTAATATCGGAAGTACGTTATAGTCGCCACCTATTCAACGACCTTGTCGTCTTACCCCCTTGCCTAGGTAACACTGGCTCGACGGTGCTTATCTCTGGGACTGTGTGAGGACTCCTATCAAGAAGTTTATAGTCATGCCAACGCTGACACCCCCATCCCTTGTATAGCGGGGCAGCATCCGAAGCAGCCAAGGAAGGAGTCCCGTCATTGGCTTTCTCCGCCCCATCTAGCTCAATCGGCCATGATTCCTACACAACCTTGGAATCATCTCCGACGTCGTCAAAGACGATAGCCGCCCGCATCTACGCCAACCTTACTACGAAGTTCGTTGATGTCATTTTGACCGACGGGACCTCGACGCCAATCCTACCCGCGAACATCTCGGTCAATATTAATTACCCGGGAACTGCAGATTGTCCTTCAGTCGACGATTTCAGCTTCATTTTCACCCGGATCAATGCAGATTCTGCCGCGACAGACGTGGACACTTGCGGTTCTACTCACCTTCCAACAGAATCATCGGTTGTCGGTATGGATGGCTGTTTCGTCAGCGTCAGTGCGTTCAACGCAACGACCAAGGGGGACGTAGATGCCACGACCCAAGGAATCGTCCTCGGGAAGCTGAAAAGTTTGATCAGTTGCTTGCCCTGATCCGCGAACAGGATGGTTGCGGTGACTCCATAGCACGAGCAGCGAGAAAGGTCAATATCCCATAGTAAGTAGTACACGTACAATACACGACGAACCAAGTTCGAACTGTCCGTAACTCTAAGTATCCGTGGATAAAGTAAACGTCGGGTCATATGCGGTACACTTCACTGTCTCTAACCACCGCACCCTCTCCTGCATTCTATGGCAAAGAACGCTTCCGGTGCCGCCCATGCATTTCCCTGACGCACAACCGCTGTGCTTCGGGGCCGGATTCGAGATGGGCCAGATAGTGGGTTTGGGATTTGGCGTTGTAGCGGCGCCGAGCATTGGATCCTCGTGTCCAATTCCACCCGCAGCACTCATCATGCTGTTTGTTGGGTCTGGAATACACACCTTGGATTCTGATGTGACTGAGGAAAGGCAGGGTAATAGTTGTGGTAATGTTGCTGGGGAAGAAGCATGTGTGAAGATGGTAAAGCGCTGCATTGGGGAGAGGGTCGGTGCAAGGAAGGATAGAATGTGGAGTTTGAGCTCGGTAGGCAATAACTGGAAGGGAAATGTATGCATTACTGCACTTGACTCGTTTTTGGTTATCGAGCCTCCCATGTGAGGTATGCAAGAGCAACTCTCAGAACAGGGCTGGTTTGTCGCAGCCAGTCGTGATCCTTCGCCTGATCGTAGAAGGGTTGCTCTCGAGCAGACCAACAACTCTAACGCCTCTTTCTCGACTTCCCTCTTCAAGTGCGAATTTCGCATCAAGACGCGCTTCAAGAGCGCTTCGCCATCTTTCCACGATTCTGGACCAATCATTTCGTCGCCGTCGTCGTCCCCCGAAGTGTTGTCACTATCCTGTGGCCCCGCGAGGTTATTCGCATGCAACTCTAGGCTAAGAATGGTGAAATTGTCTGACTCGAGCGTTCGGATGATGTTGCGAACTCCTCGAAAACCAAAGTTGTTCCCGTTCAACTTCAAAGTATGTAGACGACATCTGGGACAAGCGAGGAAGTCGGTGATGGAGAGTACTGAATGGTATGTGGCGCCTATCGCTGAAAGATGTAGTTCTCCGAGCGTAGGGCAATCAAGGACGGGGAAGAAGAATTGTGAAAAGTTGTCGCCGAATCGATTGGTCGTGAGGGACAGAATGCGAAGTTTGGATCGATTCAGAGCGCGTGTGAAGGATAGAAGCACTTGAGGACTGCCTGCGAAGTTATTCTATGTTTCTGGGTCGTCAGTAAGCAGCAAGTGAGAGGAGAAACGGATTGCACACATTCTGAAGATAGAGTTCCTTGAGATTCACATTCTCGCTCAAATACGAGGCAATGGCCTCGAGTCCCCTATCGCCGATGCCATTCGAGTTCAGGTTGATTTCGGTAATTTGGTACTTTCTGCCCAACTTTGAAGATAGAAAGGTGAACAGAACGATACAGCCGTCATCAGAAAGCTCATTATGGCTCAATATCAGCTTCGTGACCACACGTCGAGAGGTAATCCTTGCAATAATATTCTGTGCGCCTTCAGATCGGTAAGTGCGTATCATGTTGTACTTGACGAAATTACTTACCTGCAATCGAGCACAAACCAGCGTCTACACAGTCTATCTGACCCCGAGCAGATAGTAAGACCTTTGGTTTCATCGGAGGAATTTCAAGCAAAATGAGATGGACGTTGGGTTGAGAGGATGTGGGGCTATTATTATTAAAGTGGTCTGCCGCGTGCAGAGTAATGCTCGCGGCTTCCCGGCACTCTAAACATGGAAGTCCTCGGAAGTCCTGGACCGGATCTCCGGAGGGTTAACACCAATTGAACTTTCAACTCGAACTCATCGACAATGTTGAACAAAATTCGAACTCGAAGATGCAGTACTGTACATATAGAATTGAGTCTCTAAAAAAGGCATATGGATTTATCTAGCTCCACTTCAGGATCTTTGCTTGGCTAATTCTGAGTAGTTTCTTGGGCATGTTGTGAGAAGGTCCAATATACGGACATCGCCGTTGACAGTGACAATGAACTCGGCTCTTTGAATTTCAGAATCTCACCACTCAGAGAGTCTTCACCGGTTTTCGTTGCTGACCTTCAGATCCAAGCGTTGACCAGCTCAGCCTCCCACCGTCTCATTTCTAGTTCTCACGGAGGGTTTTCGATAACCCGGGTCGTTATAGGAGGTTATCTTGGTGCTGGTCAGGGCCAAGCATGAATACAACAGGATATCATACAAACTCTCAAGACAAGTGATGAGAACATTCACTCCCAACCACAACCCTCATCTCCCAGACGCTGCGACAGCAGGAATGGACCTAGCTGGACATCTCTATGCTTCGTTCCTGCATGGCCATACTGCGGATGTCGTCCTGCGTGTCGTAGGAACGTGGTCTGCAATATATCGACTTCACCGTGTCGTTCTTATTCAAGCAGGTTTCTTTCGGTCGCTTTTTACCAGTGGATTTGAGGAGGCTACTAGCGAGAGAAAGGAAATTGAGGTGGTATTTGACGATACCAATATTACAAGGGCGGCATTCGAGTGAGTACCACTGTTCAACTTGATGCGCTATACCTAATAATTGTGTAGACTCTGCATCGGAAGGCTATATGGTGGTGGACCCCCTCTGTACATATTTCCAGAACTCGTACCGACTCACAGTAAACCGCTCACTCCTGCTTTCCCATTTGGACCGCCTATAACCAACACCGCGCCAGACAAACACCAACCGTCGCCACCCAGGTTTCTGCTCTCATTATTAGCAACGTCATTGTATCTCGAAATTCCATCTATCGCTTCACATGCGTTATCATCTATCCTCGCTACTATTGGCCCTTACACGATCATCGACTACCTCAATTTTGCACGCGGAAAGCCTGTCTGTATTGATTCATCTGACTCGCCTGCAGTCGGCCTGGAACACGTTGCAGAAATTACGAATTTTCAATCGGAGACAGGAGATTCATTGGATGACACTGCGAGTGTGTCTTCCTGGAGCGTACGCAGCCACGTTCGCACGTCACTTCGATTCTACTATGGTGCGATATCAGACAAGATAGGCGAAGCCTGTGCGTGCTGGCTTGCGCGCTGGGGTCCAGACATGTTCGCGTACGAGGAAGCCATTTCATCCATCCCGACTTCGCATACGTCTCGGAAGAGGGCGGACACGATTCCCTCGGACCAATTCAATCAACGCGACGCGTTACCTGTTATCCCCCTGATATTTACGTCCTTTCGTCCTGGCGAGGGTCTTCCACCCGAATGGATACGCGCTCTGGTGAGCTCGGACTCGTTCTTTGTTCCAGACGAACTAGCGCGGTACACATTCGCAAAGCGAATGGTGGAACTCAGACGGAGATTAAGACAAAGCCATGGAGAACCGACTATGTCTATCAAAGGAAAGGGTAAAGAAACACAGCAATACGACCATGGAAACCTTCCTGATGAAGGAGTTGAAGAGCGGGAATGGGGTTTACTGTTTGAGAATGGGATATACTATACCAACTTGGTGCGTTTAGTTGCATTCAATTCGCAACCTGCATCTAATGTTTCTCTGTAAGACTCCAGCGGACCTCATATCGTTATCATCGGATATATCACAGACTACCAGCCGCACATATGTTCCCTTGCACGCTTTACAGGCTGCTAATTGGGAACACTCCCGCCTTCGCCATATCATTTCCTCCTCTGCCGGTGGTGGTACAGAGAAGGAGAGGAGTTTGGGCATTGGCATTACTGGTCCTGAGCTGTATGGCACTCAGATGCACGCGAAAGCCGGTGATGTGGATACTGGTAGTAGGCCGTATTTTCTTGTCCCGCACGACGAATCTCTGCGAATAGGAGATACCATCAACACTCCCGGATCTGCATTAGCCGAAGGCAACATTCACAACAATATCTCCATGGACCAACTGTTCCAACGATCGTTCTCGCTCCACTCTCGATCCACCTCTGAATCGAATAATAGCGCTTCCAAGAATAACGAAGACCTTCCAACGACGTCCAACGAACGTACTTATTTTGGTTTGTTACCTGACACTCTCGACTCTTTGCTCCGTCATTCGCCACCCCCTCATAACCAAGACTCCAATCTCCAGCCAAAGATACATAACGCCTTCGGACCGCAGCGTACCTACACGACCCAGCCTCCTTTTCGTTTCTCCGTCGAATTCTGGGATCTAGACACGCTGAAGGAAAAACAGCGGTTGTACTCGCAAACGGTGTGGTATGCCGGCAGCTTATTCAATATCTACGTCCAAGTGGCCAAGAAGAAGGAGAACACCGCAGTAGGCGAGCGTTCTAGAGACCGATCAGGACGAGATGGTGCGGGCGGGAACGATACGCAGTTAGGAATCTACCTACACCGCCAGAGTTCTGTGGAGTCTATCCCCGCGCGTAGCGCGCCTAGTCCTATAGCGTTCCCGCAAGGGCTCAGAGGGATGAATTCTGATGCACCCGAAGTGGTCAATCTGAGGGAGGGAGAGAGCGTCCTGATTGGAACAACTTCGTTGTCAGGTAGACCCAGTTCTCCCCAAGGTGATACCGGAAGGCGAGACAATGGAGGTCCCAGTAGCAATTGGTTACGAACGCACGTTCGAGGCCCTTCTCTTCCTCTTTCGTTGGGAGGAAGTGGTAGTAGTAGTGCCGTGGGTACGGGGTCAGTCCCTCAGTCACCTACGTTGAGAACTGGTAGCCCCCTTTCCCTCAACCTCACGCGGAGCAGGACCCCTATCAATATCAGCAACTCACGGACACGTCCTGGTACCTCCTCTTCCTTGACTCCATCATCGTCCTCAGGTTCCACCGGAGCGTTATCATCGTCTTTACCCAACGACACTTTGAACATTCAATCCCTGTCTTTGGCACCCCCGCCCCCTCTTTCAAATTTAGAATCGGGATCCAACGCAGTCACTCCAAGTATTGAACAGAGCCCGCCAGGGCCTTTGTCGATCCTCACGTCAAGTGGCAATCCGTCGATGTCGTCCTACACTTCGTCGTCGCCTCCACATGTAGTCACGTCGCCCTCGCCTCCTCAGCAGCCTTACAGAGACCCACGTCAAGTCGTTTCGGTGTATTTCAGCGTGTATTGTGCTTCCCCTACGGGAAATGGACAGACCAGGTTCAGAAGTGGTCCCGATGTATTCAAGATCGGTCAAAGTTGGGGTTGGAAGAGCGGGGGTCTTCTCGGAAGTATCGGTCCCGCTCGAGGGGTAGCTGGCGGCAATCACATTGTCCAGAGTGCCGGTGGCGTTAAGGAAGACGGAAGCTGGGCTTTGACCGGGAAGGAGCTGAGTCTGAGGGCGACGGTGATTCTGGGTGTTGTATGATGTTGTGCAAGTGCCTCGGTGTTTTTCTTCTTCTGTATCTTGTCTTTGCGGACAGCTCACGCTCAAGTTTCTCTTAGACGTTTGGACGAAAAAAATCGCAAGTGTAATCATATGTAGCATTTACGGAACACGGATTTTCAGGCAAATACCCGCCTTTTTCGTCACTGATCGTCTATCACAGACGTCCTGGACGCGATGCTCCCGGGACAGGTACCAATGTCGTACGTTACAGCAAACCTAAGAAGGAACCGGCATTCATGAATCGCAGGTGGGACGATGTTTGTCCATGCCTACATTCCACTTGTTCTTCTATGATCGCCACGATCGCCACAATATCGCACCCTAACGTTTACCGGGTTGCTCTATATAGCTCTAGTGCCTCGGGTTCTCACACCTGCATCCAAAAATCACCAGTGGGAGGTCTAACGCGGTTCTTGGGTAAAAGTTGCTCCACATTCTTCGCATACTCGGTAGGTTCAGACATGAAAGCTTGAAGTTTTCGTTACTCGCGGCCGATAAAGTTTGGTTTTCATGAGGCTAGACGACATTTGCCGCGCCCTTGTAGTAGCCATCATTCTGAATCTTACTCACCTACCCATCGTATTAGTAAAACCTCAAGGCATGTTCACATCATACGGAAGGGAACGCGGCTGCCACTAGCTGGGCTGAGGACAATATTGACCGAGGATAGACACCACTGCCTCACAACTATCGATTGCTGAATCCCGCCGTTGGTGAGAATGGCAAGCCATACGCGAGACTGGTGATTGCACCATCTTTCCCGTTGCCTATGTGTCCCCCTTGTCATTCCAGTGCGGTACCTCTGCAAGACCGACCTACGTACAATTGTCGGACGCTCGTTGAAGCGGTCCTCGGGTCTCTGGTGAAGGACGTTATCCCGAGACTGCCCATCGAAATCGTTGGCCTAGAGACTGGGTATGACGTCGAGGTGGATGATCACACCGATCGTTTGTGAGGTTGCTGGAAGCAATGTATGTATCGATGGCCCAGGATTGATGGAAAGACGTCTGTGAAGATGGTCTGGAGGTCCAGACGGTGGAGCGTTTACAAGGACCTTGAATTGCCCGACGGGAACCACATTCCTGGACATCGATAAATCGAGTTTAACCTCGTCCGAATCGCTGTATCCCGTCGTCGAATATTCCTCGCCATCCTTGCCCTTCTTGTCACGGCCTATAGGAATGATGGAGTTGCTGGGTCACTCTCCTGTCCTTACCAATCACATCCGGCGTTGTTGGCTTCCCGGTATGAACGTAATGTTCATGTTGAAAGTAAACGGTGCCGTAGAGCCTCACCCAGTGATAAACCTAATCAAAGAACGACAGGATGAATAGAAGCTCCAGGTTGCTTCAAGCAAGCTTCGATGTAGACTTTGGCGGCATGTCAGCTGGGATTTCGTCATGTGCTATTCCGAGTCCTTGCGGTACGGCTTTCCAGCGAAGTAGTTATCCTGGACGGTGTGCCAAGGGCCCGTCTTGCTAGCCGCCTTTACTGGTCAGCGCACCTCATCAGTAAGACCTATCTTGAATCCATCCCTCACAGTAGCTCGGGGTTCCCCCGAGTCACTGAAACCCACATCTTTGACAAATATTGTTCCTACGAGATATGTATCGCAGAGTATCACATCTACCGCTGTATACTTCGGGATGCCAAGCACTGGCACAGGGAAGTGTGTGTAGACGATACATTCCGCATGCCACTAATCGTAGGTAGAGAGCTGAGACGGCGAAGATATCGGTGGTAAAGTCCTAGAGAGGTGACTGATCCAAATCGAGGCAAATATGTCCAAGAACCTTCGCGGGGCGCTTGCGGTCAATCAAGACCTCCCAAGGCTCGGCTATTCTCAGGTAAGGTTAGTCTATTCTTGGGAGCTAACGCAAAGTTTTGGACTCTAATCTCATATCTTCCCCACATGAGTCAGCGTCAATTGCGACAGTCAACTTTGTGTTGAAACATGGTCCTCGTATGTACTGGCATCTTCCGATTTTAATTAGATGTCTGGAGATACATTGTGACTAGGACCTTTCCACTGGTCTGTCCAAGCGTTCTGTATCTTGCTTCCTGACTCTGGGCACCCCACATCCTGCCACTCATAGTTGAAATTCCTTGCCTGCAGATACAGACTATCCCAGGTCTATTTCGAGCACTTCCGTACCTGGGACGGGATGCTGCTACATGGGGGCGGATGGATAATCTCCACATGGACGAATGCGACATAGACGGGTCACGGAGGCCTGAAAGCGAAACGTGGGCTCGGGCCCTTCCGGTTGCCGGCCTAATGTCTTGATTGAGCATCTCGTCGGACCTCTACCTCCAACTCCCCGCCTAAATATTCATACTTAACGCTGTAGGTTGGGTCCGATCCAAGCAGGAAGATAGTACGTAGTGGCTGAATCCTGAGTCCCTTCGTTTGACACCAGGGTCATTGAGGCTGTGAGGTAGATCACTTTTCGGTCCTTTTGGCACGGACTCGGGCTGTCCGTCTACTCATGTATAGGTTTCCTCGAAAACTCAGAACGCACTGCTTGCCAATTTCGTGGATCGCGCTGAAGGGCCAAGCATTGAATATTGAATATTGTTGAGATACCAAGGCAACGCCGCGCGTCAATCAAATGGGCGTCGGAGCGGTCCGGTGACACCGCTGATGACAAAGCTTCCCTTTTGAATTTCTGTCACTCTCATCTTCATTCGCCGTACAGTCAAGTACTCAGTCAAGCCGCAAGACCTCCGACCTCCCCGCCAAGTTCGCGGCGCTCTGTGCCTCGCCGTATTGGTATCTCGACGTAAATTAAAACCCCATGAACTACGTTCTCAGGGTCGAAAATTCCCTTCGCTGCCCACAGCATACGGTGACTGCTATTCAGTCGAAGCTAATAGCTGAAGGTGGGCCCTGTCTGTATAGCTTGCTACTTCACAGGATAACTGTCCACACTGAGCTAGACTGACATACATCTCCTACTTGCCAGTCAAATCAGAAAGATATGTTCCATGGGATATCCGAATCTCTGACTATTTGCTCAACCCACAACGGGATTACATCAAAAAGCATCAAAAAGACCTGCCCTTTACCCCCATCATCTACCCTCGCCAAGATGATTCGATTCGTCGGATTGAATCTACTGGCATGTTGCGATGAGTGTCTAAAGTGAGCGATGCACTGTCACAACCACGGGAAGATCATGGAGGTGGTGTGGTTTCCGGGTAGCCGATTCAGATGCAAGCACTCCACTTGTTGCAGGTGCGGGGATCCTGCAGAGCGACACTCTCACCCAAGGCCACCGGTAGTGGGCTGCCATTTGCTGCAAAATCGGTCGAAAACAAGTCTAGGAACGAGCTCGACAATCGATCTCTCCGGGCTTTGTTCGTGTAGTCTTCTGCGGAGTAGTCGGCGCGCCCTAAGCAAATCCTCCTTGAACTCCGCTTCTCCGTCTATTCCTGCCGACTCTTACATTTGTTGGAGTGGCATCACCACGGAGATGTATCAAAAATAGCATGAGTTTCAACCGCTGCAGCTCCCTTTACTACGCTATGCTCGATGGGATTGCTGGACGCATCACGGACGTTGCCACTCTCCCCTAATCGCCTATGAAATCACCTATATCGGCTGACAGGTACTTCATTGACGTATAGCCGGTGCCTGTGCACCGATTACGGTCCACTCAATCGGGATTAAAGACTCGGCCATTGAGAAGAGGTAGAGGAACAGGAAGGACCCATTGCACAGATGTTACCTAACTATCCGCCATATAATAACCTTAACACTGATGTCCTGTATTCCTCAAACCTCCCTTACCATCCTTGCACTCTCAGCCTTGCTTACAACAATGGGTGAAGTAGGAAGAATATGCTCACGTCCAATTCAAAGCTGCTTCCAATGTACGTCAATTACCATGACTGAAGTTCGAACCGCAGCTCATCGTGCCACTCAGGTCGCAAACGCAAGATCAAATGTACGTACCTCAATGAGGAGTCGAACATATCACTCAAGGATATTACAGGTAACCGGACCTACCCTTGTGCTCCCTGCATCTTACGTGGGGAAGAGGACGTCTGCCGCGAAGTGGACAAATCTAATGTTGAGAGGTGATCAAAGAATCTCTTCCGACCCTTTTACAGACAAACTCATCTGCCCTCACCAGCTCCAGAAAGACGGCCACCGAAACGTTGGCGGAGGTCAATGACAGAGTGGCGATCCTCGAAAAAACCATCGCTCATATGTCAAAATTTATGCCCAACGAATATCAAAACACAATCACTCCGTGCGCAACGGAGAGCGATGTATCAACATCCAGCTCGACGGCCGCCACGCCACCCGAATCATCAACTTCAGCGGTCGAGTCATCGCTCCAGAGCAATCACTTAGGAGTGTATTTGAGTCCCGACATCTTCATCACTACTGACGAGGAGACGGCCACGATGCTGGAAGATGTCGCCCTCGGACTTCGCAGCAGCCGTCAGTCTGCGCCCCCCGCCCCCGCGGATAGGTCCCCCCTGCAGGAAACGCGGGATCTGACCTCGGACCAACTTGTTTCAGGCGTGAGGGACGATCATCCTCTTGCTCTGGGTATCGGCCCCACCAGCAATCCTCTACACAAAATCGTCGGCCATTTACCAAGCGAATCACAAAGCAGGCACCTCGTAGACTTCTATGTGAGTTGGTGGTCTTGAATCGAGACCTTGTTATTAATGCATATCTAGTTCAAGAATGTTGCGTGGCACGCACGGGTATTCCATCTCCCTAGCTTCCTATCGTGTGCGCAACGCCTCCTCGATAGGATGAAATCTCTTGCGGTCCCTTCGGAGGATCTTGAAATGGAATTCCTCCCAGCTTATATTATGGTACTGTGTCTCTCGTACCACCTTATTGCACACGACGCTCCCCAGTCTGAGGGAATGGTGGTGCAGAATGCCGATCAAATGGCAAGGAAGATGTATAACCTGGCGTACTCCTGCCTTCTGCTGCAGGATTATCTCGCGCACCACTCTCTGGAGACTGTGCAATGCCTCATGTAAGTCCCCCTATTATGAAAATATGGGCCTCGACACTCACGGGCTTTGTACTATAGCTTGATGTGTATCTACTTGCAGGACACAGGTGACTCGCAGTAAGTCTAATACTTACGGTATCACCTGTATCACATTACTGACAGTAATTCAAGCTCACAGCGGGCGCTATTAGGTACTGCTATTAAGGTTTCTACTTCATTTGGGCTCCCGGGATTACCTGTATAACTGACCAGTTGCACTTGTCAGATGGCGCAAAATCTCGGTATGTCACGACTTCCGTCTGAGTCGGAAGGTCGTTCATACCCGAAAATGTGGCATTCGGTCGTCAAAAGGGAAGTGGCTCGTCGGGTATGGTGGAACTTAGTAAGCAGTTCTCCTCGATAGCCGTCCCGGTGTGAATGCTGACCATTGTATTCGTTTATAGGTCTTCATGGACTGGTCTCAGGCCTCCTTCAGCAATGGGTTCTATTCCATTCACCCCACTCAAGCCCATACCTGTCTCCCGGCGAACTTGAATGACAGCGAGCTGGTCGAGGGAAAAACGATTCAACATAAGCCCCGAGACCAATACACGGTACGTAGTGGACGCCCATCATCTCTGTACTCGCGCGCTCATTCACATGCACAGGAAATGACATTCTCCTTGACACGTTTTCGTTTTGTTGAGATCCACCGCCAATCAGTTGACCTCCTGACGAGCCCCGGTTCGACGACTTACGCCTCCATCATCTCCGTCGACAGCAAGCTCCGACAGGAAATAGACGCCATCCCTACCTCGTTTCAAATGGCTGGCTCTATGGGATCTTTACTAGAGAAAGATACCAGAAGTCTCGAGATACTGTCCGCGCTCGTCATGGGTGTAACGTGGAGAATGCGTTTACACAGGCCATTCCTATCTCGAGGCTACACGGACCGCCGATATGTGAGTTCGAGAACTGCGGTCTGCTGACCACAAAGTTATTGAACAGCTTTACACGCAGGAGCACTCCAAAGAGCAATGTATTCTGCTCGCCAAGGCAATCATCAGCTACCTCAAAGCTTATCCTGAGCATTTTGATCATCTTACGAGGTGGCGTACGCTCATGTCCTACGTATTCGGTGCGGTATGTCAAGTTCACGTCTCAGTCACTTGTGAGCGGGGGTCTTGACGACAGGATACCACCTAGATCATTGTGCTGTTCATGGACCTCTGTCATCATCGGCAGAAAGAAAATCCAGACGCCGAGGCAAAGAGAAAGGAATTAGAGGAGGCGTTAGCAGTTTTTAGGTGCGCGACAAGTGAGACGCCACAAACGGCCGAGTACGCTAACTCTTTTGGAAACATCAGGTCAGGGATGAAATCGACCCTATCACAAGAGGGCGCAAATCTTTTGGAGCGCATGATCAGTATGTCAAAAACCGAGTCTGCCAGAAACGTATCCACTAACAGCAAAGCTGTTCATGTAGCCGCCTCCAAATCAACGGCCCAAACGGAGCCAACCAAGAAACGTAAATCCCCCGACACCGACCCCGAATCCTGTTTCGAGCGTGTGGCGAAGCGACTTTTGGTAAGTCGTCGGGCTGTGTGCGTTGATTCTGCTGAAGCTAACTGATATCTCTGCAGTCCTCCCCCGAAGACCCAACTGTCACTCCTATGGTGGTCCACGCACCGACAGCGAGCTCCGCATACCTAGAGTTCAGTTCTGACTCGATGCTCAGCATACCTCCAGTGGGCCTGTTTCCGTACGGACTGCCCACCCCACCATCTTCGTGCAAGAGCGTGCCTCCTGAACCTCAGGAGACTGAATTACCAACATTGAAGTACGACCCCGGGTGGTCCTTCGACACGCTCTTCCAACGTGATCCTCTCCTTGACACCAACGTTGGCTGGTCATCCAGCGATCTCCAGATGATGGGTTTCGGTATGGACAATGCCGGCGCCCATGGAGGTGATGGCCTCCCGTTTGGATTTGATTTCGGTTTGTGAATGCTAACTCGATGGAATTGGTCTGGAGATCGGTTTTTGCTTATGGCCATGCTCGGGAGCTGCGGCCTATTGAACTACGCGCTCATACTCAAAATGTTGTATTTCTAGCCCGTCTACATAAAGTAATTACTGTCTATATATACTTATCAACATAGTTATATATTATCACCCATCGTACTGAGTATGCCCTGCAGAATACAAACACGTATTGTACTTAGATGCCTACATTGAAAGATTCGCACATCATTTTTGTGTACATGTTCCAAACTCGAGTTCACGTCGTCACAGAGCAGCTCAAGCCTCAAGAATCAGATCCGTGGATGAGCGAAAAGTCAAAATCAATTATCTGGCCGAACGCCGTTTAAGCGGCATCAATGGGGAGAGTATTCAAATGTACCAAACCGAAAAAGTCCACTGCCATTGTCGCGAAGCGCAGACACAGTGAAGTCCACCGCCGGCGCATCTATGTAACGTATCAGACATACAATCCACCCATACCGATCAACGTGGGCATGCACTTAAGACTTGGAAACGGGAGGCCAATTGTTCTGAAAGACGTAGGTATCATCTGTCGGCGGAACGATCTTCCCAATCTTTCCCAGTCGTTCATCTTTAGCACATCGGTGAGCGAATGTACGAAGGCCGGGGTGTAAGGAGATGACATACAGAGCGGATCATTGTCGATGTGTTCGAAGTGTTTGAGTTTCCACGACGTGCCAGCAGCAGCTTCATCCTTTCTTCGCTGCCTCTGTTCATTCTGTATGCCTCGTAAGCATGCTTGCACCAATGGATACATTTCATGCAATAATCTCACCTCAATCTTACTCTTCTCTTTACTAGCAGTATCAAAGTCACCCTCTCTGATACCCTTCGCGACATGCTTCCACAACTCTCTAGTCTCGAAAGCACCCATCGACCCGTCAGACTCGCCTCCGATCGCAGTGACCTCTTCTTTCGGGTGGTTGACATCATGGAATTCCGAGCCTGATCGTGGACCACCAACATATTTGCTAGTGGTGTGCCAAAGGCCCTCGATAACATGGTCCTTGGAAGCCCCGCCCTGGCCAGGTGCGGATGTTATTATCGCTTTGAACGAATGAGACTTGCCGCTGAAGTATCCCTTGCCCTTATACTCGATGGAGCAGACATGTGTTTGGGAGACGATGTAGGAGTTGTCCGTCAACTCGATATACGGCGAGCCGTACCAAATACCGTCTATCCTCAGTTTGGGTAAGGTGATGAGGTATTCGGCAGTTCCACCTGAGGGTAATTTGACTGTCAGGGTAGCGTGGCCGATCTGTTTGACGATGATGGAGCCGGCTATGTGTGTAGGGTCAGTATTTTGGCAGTTCGAGTGAGGGATTATATCGCACAGCTGAAGGAAGTTTTCTGTGCATTGTGACCAACAAGTTTGACTCCTTTCTGCTTGTTTTCGATCACATAGGCTGTGATGGGAGGATGGTGAGAGACTTGTTCGACGAGCAGCTCGGTCTGACCCCGCCCGTTTTTGTCTGGCCAGTGACCGTAGAACAGCCTGTTAAAAACTGCATGAGACTCCACTCTGTCGAAGCTGTAACCAACTCTTACTCTCCGAGAGCAGGATTCAGGGGTCTAGGGCCTGATTAGTGAATGTCAAAATTAGGAAGGGTTCGTGCCTACTTCTTCTCCGATCCCATGGTGTCATTACGCGTAGTATATTGACCCTTAAGGGTGCTCTAAAAGGAGTATGAGTGGGGTGAATGGTGACATAATAGCCAGCACGCACAATAAACCATTTCACGACTGCAATCATCCGCTCTTCGTCGTTGGCCTGATCCGCAATGGCAGCGAAAAGCTCGGGAAGTTCACACCAATAGGCTGTATTGGTGTGCCGCAGGAAAGTAACAGCCGATGAATATGCGTATTCGCAGAGTTGTGAGAACAGGCATACCAGGGAACTCCGTCAGGGAGACGGGAGACAAGATGAACGGCGGTGCGGTCATGGAGGACAGGTCTCCCGACATCGAAGCAATACTGTGGGTAACAGGTGGTCCATGGCGATCCAAATGAGTTCTTCTGGCACAGAAATCGCTACGTACGATTTCAAAAATGATGCCCAGCTACTTCGCTGGGAAGCTGGCACAGCCTGTTATGAGTCTGCATGAGAGAACGTATCAAGTTTGCAAGATGAGACTCCTACAGCTCCAGCCTGTTCAGACATGATGAATTCGAAGAAAAGTGGGAGTAGTGTAGAGCGTAGGGGGTGATAGTTGGGGGGAGGAGAGGAGGGTTTGATGATGTAATTTAGATCCTCAACCGAACTTTACAGCTCAACGTCTCAGGGTCGCGGGGACGGCCACACAGCGTGAGGATCTTCATTTAGTACGCTGGGCCGTGTCACTATCAATGTTTTGGGCTTGTAAGTAGTTTATCTGCATAAAAATGTGACTACGCCGACATGAGATCGGAGTCTGTACAGCTGAACGCTCCAACTAAAGCCAGCTCATAGGAGCGACCTTGTGCTAGGTTCTTGCTTCGAACTCCATTGTAAAGATCTCCTAACATAGGCTCGGCCTTAGGAGACTGGAGCACGATCTCGAAGGCGCCCTTCGTGGGGTTCGACTGTCGTGTATGCAATTGTATGGAAGCTCCATGTCGATCAACAAGGGGAGGTATGAAAAGTGCGTTGCAAATAACGTTCTCTCCTCCATGCACTCGCAGAGTTTGAACGTCCAAGTCACAGAACGCACGGTGACATCGGGAAGGTGAGATTCTTTTGCCGAGATGAACGCATGCAAATTGTCGTCTCGAGTCGGGTGTATCGGTGGGTCAAAGGACACGCTTGCTACAGGAGATAGAATGAGCATTTTGACGAATGAATTACCCAGGCTCAGATGGAGAGGTACCTCGGTCGGTGGCCGATGCCCTATGAGCTCCCAAGCCACCCATTCCGATGGCCTATCTCGGGCCTTCCCCCTGGCGCCAGTCGGTTCAAGCCATGCCGGTAAATTGAAAAAGACCATGTCGACGAGCTAAAGAGGAATTGCCAGGATCGTAGATTTAAGTCTCACGAGCTGAAGGAAGATTCATTGCCTGAAAGGTTGAACGTTTGTTAAGGAATATTGACGAAAGACATTGAACAAGAATAATCAAGCACACGGACCCGACTCGGGTTGAGGTCACATTTCGTGATTCAAGATAAGGACTGTTAGAGATTAATAGACGAATACGGAGGACATATTCGAAAGCGTCAGGGTTCGGGTGCAGCGGTGTATGAAGGTTGCTGATCAACCTCACTGAGAGGATGTTTTCTCACGATGCCACACAAATTCGTCAAAACGAGGTTCTGCTCGCTCCAGTGACGGCCAACACCTCCAATAGAATAACCTGGGGATCTTCTGCGTCTATAGGGTCGAGAGAAATCTGATAGCGGCTCTAGGAAAATAATGTGTCAATGAGTTTCAGAGTTCTCGGAGTTTGTGTCTCGACCGTGCTGGTTTGAGTCAAGTGGAAACCTTCGATGCGAAATTGTATCGGACTACCCATAGAATGCAAAGCCCAACTATGTGCCAGTATAAAGAGAGTTACTTGTACATTAAACCAAGAAGGAGCGTAGTGACTAATACTAGTTCAGACTATACATCGGTGGAAGTTCCGTGAGGTCTTCAGAGTCGGTGTGCGAGGCAGATATTGGAGGTCTCGGAGAACCCACAGTCGGACTTCGAGCTTCAGGTGTTACTGGCCTCGCTGGGACATTGCGCTGAATAGGTGGGTCTGGCAAATGGCGCGGAGGAGAGCGCACGCTACTGCTGGCGTGGGCGGCGGGGTAGGGGCTCATGCCATCAGGCGAAAGTATCAACATCTCCTGCCTTCGTTTCAGCTCTGCGATAGACTGTCCATCGCCCGAGACGCTGCTGGGACCTGCAGTAGGTTCCTTACGAGGTGTCACAGGCGGAGGTAACGGAGGCTCATAGGTTTCAGTGCGTGTATCCATGTGCGTACCGTGTCCGACCGAGCTTTCCGTGACATGTTGGTCGCCGGCCCAAGAATCGTTTGAAAAGAGGGACATATGGCGCTCATGTATGGCCGAGAATACGTGAGATGTGGGACTTCGGGGACGCGCACTTTCCCCTGGCTTTGGTAATCGCACACCACTGTCCGTATGTTGGATAGGATTAACGTGACTGGTTTCCTTTTGGCGTCGTTTCATCTCTGCGACAGAGACATGTTCATCGTCCGACGGATTAGTCGCAATAAATCTCTGTTGAGATTTGACCGTATGTTGAGATGTGTGAGGAATGCTGGACAGTCTGGATCCTCCGTAGCCTCTGGGCTTAAGTGGGGAACTGAATTGACTGGTTGTAGTGGGGGTGGGGGGATAAGATATTTCCGATTCTGCTACGTCAGATGGTCCGGAGTTATGACGATGGTGCATCGTAGAGTAGGTATTCGAGCGGGAAGGAGGGTACTGCGCTGAAGAAGTTCCAGAATATATGGATGGGATGCCAGGGACGGGAGGTATATAGCCAATGTTGGTCCCACTTGGAGCTGTGGTCGCATATTCAGGTGGTAAATTATCAGGACAATCGTCGAAATCTTCGCAGTGGGAATATGCTTGAGCATCCGTATTCACAGAAGCAGGATGGCGCAAAGAAGCTTCTGACATGGACCGTGTATCATATGAGGGTGAGGCTGGCAGAAGTCCTGAAGTACTGCGATGAGAAGCCAGAGATGGGGTATGGGGAGCGATCGGTCGTGGGGGTGTTATAGGTTCAGGAACTGGGTCGCCTAAAGAGACGTCAATTCACGCAGCAAAGGGACAGAAGAACGAAAGACTCTTACGAGAAAATGGGTCAACAGCGTCTTCGTCATACCGCGTTATCCGACGCACGGTAAAACCCCGTTTTGGTAGCCTTGTGAGAGTGAGCTTCTTCGCCCCAGGTTTTCCCCGTCTGAGGCAAAAGAACCAAGCTAGAAACCCACCAATAGCGAGGCAAGCGACTCCAATGACGACGCCAACGATAGCGCCTATAGGGACACCTCCTTTGTGAGGTGCGGTGGGAGGGAGGGACCGGAGGAGAACGTAGTCGAGCCAGAAGGGGCCTTCGTCGAGGCAGTCAATAACCAGAGTGTGTGGCCCCTGTGGAAGTGAGCCGTTTCTGAAGAATTCAACGTTGTAGAGAGTGGTGCTTTGGGATCCGGCACCATAGATCTGTTGCTTCCCGCCATCTACTGTGAAACCAGTGCGTACAATGGGACTTGAGGTATCCAATCTGCCGACCACCGTCACAGAAGTGCCTAAAGAGCCCGTCAGAGTGTATATATCTGAGATATCCATCCTTCACTCACCTGTGAACGAAAGTTGCACCGAGCTTCCTTTCTTTCCCCCTTGCCTAGTCAAGCGGAAGTCCCCATCTCCACCGTCTTTTATCCAGTCGCCAGAGTACCGAAGTCTCTGGTCACGGTCGTCAATGAAGATGGTAGCAGCATCCGGTATCTTCACGGTATTGTACAAGAGATAGTCAAGCCAGATAGATGACTTGTACTCAGTTGAAGTGGAGGTCGTATTTGGATCAGGAGTGCAAGGAGAGGAGGTATAAACGAGTGTGTGTTGCCCTTCGGCAAGTTCTGGGGAGGACCATATTGTTTGATGATGTTGAGTCGCGTTGACCAATGGCGAAGTATAGCTCGAAGTATTCCCGTCGATCGCGAATGTGGCGTTGCACGTTGCACCAGCATCAATGTTTCCTACTACTGCTATGGAAGTACCTTCGAGAGCCAAGGGAGAACTGATGTGAGCGTGATTGTGCACCACATGGAACTAAGCCTTACGCACCGGAGAACGTGAATGACATCTGAGCGCTTTCGGATCGAGGAGCATAAGAGGTACGACTGTAGTCTGTGGATCCTCCAGCAAGAGACCATTGCCCTGAGTATGTTATCCTGCTATCCTGGTCATCAACAATAACGGTGTTTAGACTGCTGGCCATCCAGCGAAAAAGAGTGAATAAGGTGACGGTCGGAAAGAAAGAAGCTTGACAGTATAATTGTCACGAGTCTACGTACATTGTGTGGGCGATATGTAACATTCATTCTATCGTGACACCATTTTCGGCGCTCACGTACACCTCGACCCTGTACAGCTCGACGCTCGGAATCGGAGGCGGTGTTGTAGTGGACCACGTTGTTGCCCCAGACTGCGAGCCTTGCTTGAGCCAGAGTTGCTGCAGGTTGCTACTTACCTGCTGGCGCCAAAAGTAACGAGCATATGGATACCCCGTCATGCCACATCATCATAGCAAAAGAAAGGTAGTGCCTGGCCCTTAAGTTCCATTGCGCCGAGTCCCCGAAATACGCTTCACTGAACGGTACCGCTTGCATGGATCAAGATCTAAATTAATACATGTAAGCACCATCATTCCCTAGTAAATAGGTACTCAGAGAGAAAAAGACAGTCGGGAATCCATTTCTTTGTCAAGATGCGAGGGCAGCGACCTACTAATTATGATGTGATTCTGAAAGTTCCAAGTTGGAGAACTCGGCGGTCAAGCAGGCTTGAGGGGTGGGATGAGACTAGGCTGAAAAGCTCATTACCCATAGGGGCAGTCACCATCCGTACTCACTCTGCGCTCGATTCTAAGATCGATGGTCCCGAAACCCCACCCGACGTGTAGTTGTATTCAAAGATGGGTAGGGAGGGGCGCCCGACGATGGGAATGTTTCATGCAACTGCACAGTTCGATAGCGCTAGGCAGTTATACGACGCTACCCATGAATCGTGCAATGGGTCCCCAACCCAGTCTCCTTCGGCATCCGGTAATCACGCCCAACTAAAAGTATGTGGGCATGGGAGGGAAACGTCGAGCAGACCTGGTAGCGCGTTGTAGGTCAGCTGCAGGAGTAACCGAGCCTCTTGAAATTCGGCAGTTGATCTCTACTTATAGGTAACCGGCTGTGGAGCGAAGAGGTCACCAGATTACGCCTGCCGGCTATTTCGTAGAAAAATGACCTGTGAGGTACCCTCGGGCTGATCCACGAGGAATCAAGCTTTCGAGCTCTGATTAGAGCACGGATATACTGAGGCCGAGTTCTCATTGTTGAGCTGTGAGGATTGATGATAATATGGGTATACCACCTCAGTCACAAGATTCAGGATAACTCACTGCTAGACCAACAAAAGCCACACAAAGAAGCTTGGAATCCCGAGCAGACCGAAAGCGTGAGGCTTACGCCTTCCAACTAATCATTTTCTTCGGGGGCAATACAGTCAACCATTCGTATCACGGCAATAATACTCTCCCAACAGTCACCTGCATTGAAGTTGCATTGAAGGATGTTGAATCACATTCATGGCTTCCTCAATTCTCAATTCGACGGCAATCGACCACTCGGATGATCTTCCTCGAGATCCGAACATGCGTCCTTCAGACTGAGGCAGAGTGAATGATTCAGTTTCGGCAGCTTGGATAGCGGTGGTGGGTTCAGGGTAAGAGGAGGGTAACACGTGACTCAGACTGCTTGAACGCCGATATCATAATCTCTGAAAGGCCGTTAGAACTTGCAAGAGCTTGCAGGACCATTGAGACGATCCACATTCCATCTTTACACCCCATATGAGGACTCGAAGGG
>JANHQD010003245.1:40660-52268 GCA_024721195.1 Marasmius sp. AFHP31
ATACTCTCCCAACAGTCACCTGCATTGAAGTTGCATTGAAGGATGTTGAATCACATTCATGGCTTCCTCAATTCTCAATTCGACGGCAATCGACCACTCGGATGATCTTCCTCGAGATCCGAACATGCGTCCTTCAGACTGAGGCAGAGTGAATGATTCAGTTTCGGCAGCTTGGATAGCGGTGGTGGGTTCAGGGTAAGAGGAGGGTAACACGTGACTCAGACTGCTTGAACGCCGATATCATAATCTCTGAAAGGCCGTTAGAACTTGCAAGAGCTTGCAGGACCATTGAGACGATCCACATTCCATCTTTACACCCCATATGAGGACTCGAAGGGACAGGAGTTGACATGTACGCTTCAGCATGTATGCGAGCATAGGAGTAGTACGTACAAGAGAAAACTGGGAAGAGAACATGTTTTATTTGTCAAAGAGAAGGTTGTATTCCCGAGGAAAAGAGGAATACAGGGGAGGCAGGCATACATCATTGCAAGCGATTCTAGGTATACATCGTAGTTCTAGTCGTATGAATCCGGAAGAGATACTGGCAGAGGTAAACTGGCTTGCGACTACGCCGTGCGCTAAGGTTGACCCCCCAAGCGGCCGGACGCAGCAGTCGTGAATGTAAGGCGCGCAGCACTGAGGCAAGGTAGATGCGAGTATTGTCCCGTGTGCCCTAAGTCCATGTCCAAGAAAGATATATGCAAAATTGGAGGAATCTCGTTCATGTGCAGCATGACGGCGAGGGTACCGACCCACTGAGCATCGTAGTTAGAATGACGTTCAGAGTCTCTGATCGTGAAAGCGTACTGTTAGTCATCACTACAAGGATATAGCGGGAGTACCAACTCACAGCTGACTTCAAGCGCCGTCACTATGCCTGGCCTCTCGCTGTAGGGAAACGAGAACGACCATCACAAGGTGCTTTCCGACAAGAATCATTAGACTGAGCCCCTGCGATATAGTTTGCGGTGTGAGTGAGTATTCGAGATCACCGAAAACGAGACTGACAAGCACGACAATAATCTCTCTCATTCCATCACCATCACCCTCATTGATTTTGTTTTCTTCAAGAGCAACTGGGCGTCGATCGCGAGCCAATTCCTGGAGTTGAGCAAGGGTGAGGACGACGAGAACGACTCAAGACATAACACGCACATTAAACACAAGGTGTAGCAAGGTATTATCTTCGATACGTGGGATATACTAGAAGGTCGAGTGTTCAGTCAGTTTCACATACACTCATGTGCATTATTGCTGACCGGTAAATCGTCGTTCCCTTCAGGGATCGAGGACCGAGGGTACGGGTGCGAACGAGCGCGTTTTCTTGCTTGGAAACGGTGTGCTTGAACCTTCATGGACACGGTGACGGCCAAGCTCGGTAAATTGTGGAGGGAGTTTGAGGTGGTGCCCAGAGGGAGGCAGGAGGTTGACGCGGTGACATTGAAGAGCCGTCTTTTGGGGTCCAATCTGACTGAATTTGGAAAATAACATTCTTTTTGCATGTCGCCTAATCACAGTCCGAGGTCATCTGCAAGAGCTGTCGGGGAAGTCGTTGTGCTTTCGTGAGTCCACCTCCTTGGGTGCAATAATCCAATGAATAAGATGTCGCTTCCTATCATGGCTGACTTGATGAGAATCGAGGATAACCGTTCGCAGACTGCTGATTGATGGGAACGTACCTTGACTTCGTACCACGCTACCCTTCATCCTTGCCTCCAACGTCGATCTTCATCTACCACAACCTCGACAAGCCCATTCGCACAATCTACAAAGCCAATAACCAAACAAAGATCTGGCGAATTCCAACCTAGGTAACCACGTATATCCTGAGCTACGACAGCGGCAGAGCGACATGGTCGGCCCTCGCCACTGCTTATTAGCAATTTCAGGTCGAAGAATGGGATAAATTCTGATTCCAGCCTTCCTGCTGAGATTTAAGTGTCTCTCAACATTGAAGTCTTGTGAATGCGCTAAGCAATCTGCTTCCACTAGCTGTATTTCGGTTTCTTCGACTTGGCCAACACATTCTGCGCCGGTGGTTTGGAGCCAA
Organism: Marasmius sp. AFHP31; assembly: GCA_024721195.1. NCBI lineage: Eukaryota > Fungi > Basidiomycota > Agaricomycetes > Agaricales > Marasmiaceae > Marasmius > Marasmius sp. AFHP31. Next base: position 42,714 of record JANHQD010003245.1, read on the forward strand.
GAGCGTCTGGGGACTGAACGGCTAGTTTTGACGACGACAGAACCCTTTAGTAAGACTTTTGATCCAAAAACACGTTTCCACGAATCGGAAACCCCAGTTCCAGTGCTACCACAAGGACGAGCGCTCGTTCGGCGCTTGATTTCAGTCAGCACACGGACCCGAAGGGGATTGGCAGGTGAGTAGAGGAATGACTCACCTCTTCCTGCACTCGTACTGATACCAGCACGACAGTCCGAAGCCCTTCCGTATAGTGTGTACATGTGTGTGTGTGTGAACAAGACTCCGCCGGTTGCCCCAACAAGTCCGTACCTCAAGCCTTCAAGACGCAAGCAAAACTTCGAGTGATTCGACAAGCCCAACTCAAGTGTGGTCTCCTCCCCGAAGCAAGGCTAAATTGAGCAACCTCGCTTTCAAGACTTCTGCGAGATGCCTAGGAAACATGAGGACTGAGAAATCGACGAGACAACGGGGACGTACCGTCCTGCCCATATACCTGCCCAGGACCCACAAAATCGAGCTTTGCTAGTTCTGCCCTGCCATACCATGCTCTAAAGGAGCCGACCGATGACACTCTGTCCCACCTGCTGAGACGGATCTTCAAATTTCTCATATCCGAATTCGACCTGGGACCATAGAACCTTGGGTTATGGTCTTCGATGGGAAGTCCAAATTTCGAAAAGGCGGAATGAGCGTCATACTCGTTTCCTAGAGCCCATGCAAGGTTATAGCGGCCCGCAAGGGCCTTCAGGACGAGTGACGAGGCGAGGGCGTTGAGGGACGTTGATTTTTCACGGGCATGTGGAGAGCGACTAATTTCGAGATGAAGGGCCTGTAATCGTGTTCTTCATTGTGCTGGTTGATAGCATTTTCCAGCGTGTGATAGCGGCCATGATAATGGTGGTGGTGGTGGGAGGTGGTGGTGATGGTAGCGATACAAGTGACGAGGTCAAAGCAAACTCGGCAAACGTCCGCGAATTCCCAACCTTTGTCTCGTGTGCATACCATGTTCATTCTCCTCATCACTTTGACCGACTTGGTACCCTATACAGCTCACTCTCTCCGTCTGAGTAGGACGGTGACTGCATGAGAACGGATTCAATGAGGAACTTTGCGATGGAAAAGGAAGTCAGCACGGAACTCAAGTTCGATGGTGGGCAAAACGCGCTTTCTACAAGAACATACAACTGTCTACACAATTTGGCACGCCAGATCATGATCACGGCTGGATAGGTTCGCAGGACGAGCAGGTGGAGTCGACCATCTGACGACAAACAGCGATGTGCACACGGTGTGTATAAGCTGTTTCTTCAGTGGATTTGGTTCCGTTCCCAACTGTATTCATCCTTAGCCCAGGAGCAACACGCAGAAAACGGCCTGATAGCATCTCATGGTCGACGAGCTAAGATGAATGATCTCGAGCTCAAGGGCTCAGCGTTTGCGACCATAGATGTATCATCTACCAATAGACGGCTCTATGCTCTCTCAATGGATTACTGCCCTCAAGACTCGGTCGCCAGAAGGGAACCAAGAACCGTCATTTAAGATCCAGCGATTACTCGCTGAAGAATTAAGTAAATTCACAAAACGCGCATTCACTGCGAAATCACCCTTGTCCAACTTTCCAAACCGGGGTCTGTGGCGACGCATCCTGTACGCTATGTTTAACTTACACCCAGCATGAATTTGCGTCCGCTGACGATAGTCGCCGTGGCATAGGGCACCTTCTCACCTACACCGCTCATTCTCACCTGATTTTCTATCAGCCAACGCTCAGGACATCAGGTCGAGGCACAGACATCGAAATCCCAGGTCGACCGCCTTCCCTTGCGTTCTCTTGTGGTGACCACAGCTTTGGTTCGGTGTTCGCCCGAGGGGTCGGGCATCCTATCACATGCCCGAGGGCCGATTGAACGACATGCCTTCAAACCAGCTCGGGGACCTAACGCGTTGACTAATTGCAAGGATTATATCCAGGTGCCATTGAGTCGGATGGCATAAAAATGTCGGACGAAACTTCCCCTCACCATCATCTAACATCCAAACCTTCCAATGCCTTTCCACCGCTTCTACGTTCCTCGTAACCTCTACACCACCGAAGAGAAACATGCCATTGCCGAAGCAATTACACAGATATACGAACGCCTCCCAAAATTCTACGTCGTCGTCAACTTCATCAACATCGAAGACGGCGATTTCTATGTTGGTGGTGAGAAGAACAACAAGTTCGTGAGGATTCTCGTCCATCATCTCGCTTACCATGAGCAAGAGTAAGTCGCTTTCCCTCTCGTATGTGCTATCCATCGAGTAACCCCGCCTCACAGTCCTGTGCTAAAACGAGCTTGGATGGATAAATACGAGGCGGCGATCGCGCCCTGGACCCAAGGCAAAGGGTTGGACTGGGAAGTCCAGATTAGCAACACTGATGTAAGTCACGTCTACCCAACTTTTTGTGAGACCTCGATTGAAACATTATGTCAGTCCGTCTACTGGAACGAGAATGGCCTTGCCCCACCTCCCCTTGAGTCAGAGACATTCAAGCTATGGAAGGCTGAAAACCGGGCCATACCTTACAAGCTGTGATAAATAGAACAGAAATAGTCAGATACATTCCATAGAGAATTCTCCGTGTGTTCGAAACACAAAGTTTTCCACATTGGCTCCGAACTCTGGATCGATCTAAATTTGTCTGAGCGGCAAAACGACGGGGGTACTTTACTTTTCGGACACCCTTGTCCAAGCCTAAGGACCCCTTTGAGTTCTATCGTCCTTGATAATAGCACAAAGCAACATAAGTATCCGAATGGTTGTCGTAGGCATTCGATGTACCTCATAAGTAGGACTGTCAAAGTTCAGCGTTAGCTGAGATCTAAGTGCCCCGTATGCAGAGGAAGGGATCATGAATGGAAGGTCCTACAAATACATAAAACTGGCGCGCACACAATAGTTATACAGAAGTGGTAGCAGAGCCCCCGCCGATCCAGATCATTCCAGTCCAACCCAACTCTTGACGCCCTTCCAAAACTGCTTCTTCTTCCATTCCTTCGTAATTCGCTCCTCAACACCCCTCCGGATTTCTTCATCGTCCCTGTCTTCATAGAGACGACACTTCCGGCATAAGACGCATCGACCATCCTTCGACCTGGACGCCATTGACCCCTCCTCAACAAGATGTCCACAATAATGGTATCTCCACTTGTCCTGGTTGTCGCCAAAATTCTCGTGGCACAAGTGACAATATTCGTTTCCACAAACACATGTGCAATGATTGCAACCCCCCTCCTTCAAGAGGGTCTGACCGCAGCTTGGTCTTGGGCATGTGTATATCAGGCGCTGGGATACCTCCTTCTCGATAGTAAGACGTAGATCGTCAGTTTTGCAACGGTGCGCAGGCGCATTCGCTCCGAGTACTGCGGTAGAGCAAGCAGTGCAAGTACTCCAAGAGCATTGGGGACAGGGGAATTGCCGAGGTCGTTCTCGGTCTTTAGATTTGCTCGTTTCAACCCCGATGAAAGAAAGGAATCGTTTTCGTAGTGATGGGGAAGAGGTCGAGGGCTCTGTCGGTGCGCTCGTGGAAACTTCATCGTCAATAACGATATAGCCGCAATGAACACATTTCAAGAGAGGAAGACCCAGATTCTGGAGCTGCAGAGAAATGATTCGGCGGTCCCATCGTCTTGTCAAGGCCACAGTGGGTAGTGGGATAGTTGATACTGTTTCGCCGAAGCAGAAACAACATAATGGCTTTGTAGTAGCTTCATCGTATTTGAGAGCAAGGTCGCCCAAAAGCATCCCTTCCACCGTGCGGTTCAAACATTCCGTGCAATAGTGATGAACATCTTGGGATTGCAGACGATATCAGAGCTTTCCCCTCGGATTAGTATGATATGGAGACTCACTTTGCGAACAAATAACAACTTCGCCCACCCATATCGACTCGCTACAGATCTCACAGGATACTGTTGGACCCAAGATCCGACGCAACCGGGTGTGAGCAAAGTCCAAATGAGACCCCAATAGGTTGACAGCGTCGAATAGCCATTCCACTCCGAAGACGGCGGCGACGCTGATGCCTGTGTCGACTTCTGGTGTTAAGATCCTACTGCAGCCCATAGATCTATGAGTATGTGGATAGTCTTGGCTGAGTTCAGGCTTCTTCCGAATCCTGGAAACCTCCTGCTGTTGGTTGTTGGCTGTGAGGAGGTGAGTCGACAATGAGCATGACCCACGAGGTTGTAGATCTGGCGCAAGCGCGAGGCACGAGCGCTTAGACAGATAGATGTCTTTGGCCCGCCACGTGGTGCGGCGCTTACCTCTCTCTTCGCACCGTCACCACGCCTGAGGAAAGTCCTTCGCTGAGCAGCGGCTTTCCTCCTCTCTATCTTCTGTTTTCTCCCCGCCCTCCACTCCCTCTCAGCAACGAGCTACAGACGCAGCGGGAGCAGCGCACTGGCCATCTTCAAGCACAGTTTCATCGGCGCCAAGTCGCTCGTTGCCCCGGCGAGGACTTTTCCCCCTCGTGATACCGATTGGCCTCACCGGGTGTTTTCCCACCCACCCTCGCAGCCAACTCGGTTCCCCAAGGCGGAAAGTCTCGCTGGGGTCCGGGGGCCCTTCGGGCCCTTGCCCATACCTTGCTGTCAGTCACAGTTTGAGCCTGAGCAGCAGGCATGCTTCTGATCACGAAGAGGTCGGCCAGACCTCGGTCTACCTCTCTCTTCCTTGAGCACCTTCAGGCGTAGTCCAAAGACCATGCGCAATGATAGCTTTGACTTTGCCTTTTCTATTTTTACGTAACTAGAGATCATGACGTCACATGTCCCACACCGTGACCTAGACCCACTGTACATGGACACTTGTTGAATCTTGATTCACTTCCATCATCATCGAATGCCATGCATAAGTTCAAGTTCAACTGGCTTTACAGTTTGGAACAACAAGTGAGTCAAGCTAGGGTTCAATCGAGCCAGTACTGATGGGATTGCTTTATGAAAGAGGGTATGGGGTATGTATTATGGGGTTCTGAATATATAAATGATAAAAATGGCTAAATCATGGTTCGCAGGATATATTGACCTCCGAGGCGAATGTGTGCCAACGAGCAGGCCACTTGCGTAGGCTATAGTAAGTCTTCTATTGTCCCTGCTGCGCCTCTGCATGGATGTTACCTATTTACGTCGCATGTCAAGAGTATGAATCACTCACGGAGCTGCGCGAGCACCAGCTCGAGTAGATTCTCTCGTCCTGGCGCATTCTGTGTATATCGGGCGTTGAACTTCATGATCTTCTTCATCGCGTTGTAAGTCTTCACGTCCAAAGAGAAAGGTTCTTTCAATATGACAAAGTTGATTCCTTCTGTGCAAGGAGGAGTCGTCAAGGACCCGACGTAATGGAATTTGTCCTGGTTCTCGAAAGCTGTGGTGATCTCCGAAAAGTCGAGCGCACCGGTGGGGGCAATTGATCCCGGCTCCGTAACGTCTTCGATGTTCTCGGTGACAGCAGTCAAGAATTCGGCGTTGCAATCCTCGGAAAGCTGGAAAAAGATGGCAAGGACGACGAAGGAGCCATCTGAGGAGGTCGACAATCGTCAGTTCATAATTTCAGTAAAGCAAGGCCTGAGGACGTACCAGCAGACTCATGAACCTGAGCGACATAGGACTCAGTCAGCAAGGCAGGCTCTATTGACACGAAGATAGTGCTCACCATATGCATTTCCATGGGGTAGTACTCGCCGTTGAGCCGGTGTTCACTTGGAGTATGGAAGTGGAATTGTCGTAGGTTATACTGGGTGTTATTGAACGTCGTCGTTCCCGTAACGTTAACGACCTCGAGTGTGCTTCCCAGGTTCTCGAATACAGCCTCGCGTGTCCAAGGGATCGAGACATTAACCGACGGGGAGCCAATAACAGACGCGTTCAAGTTGATCGGCGACTGGTCACGACCCAATCTGCAAGCCGTGTTGTTCCCGTTCAGGAAACTCCACATCAAAGGTCCAGCTTCTTCTTGGTATCCGAAGGAAGCGACTTTGACTTGCCCATTGTTGACCTGTCGACGCAGGAGGGATGTACCGTGAAGACAGCTGCCCTGTACACTGAGAATTTGGGTCGCGGCGAGGAAGAGAAGCGAGAACTGGAGCATTGTCCTGGTGAGTGCTGGTGAATTGAACTGGTGACATAGTCTCTACGTTTATATACGGACAGGGCCCCAGCGGAATTCCAGAGATGGATGAGCGCCAATGAAATTCAGCAGAAATAGATTGAGCGGAATTTGCAAAGTCGCCCCGTCGTCCCGTAACCGATCAAATCATCAAACCCCGTAAAAGATAAGAGGCAAACGTAGTCCTGAAACCTAACCATGGTCGTCAGAGTTTAGGTTCATATCACTTCAATAATTACTGGTCCGGGACCTTGAAGGACGCGTCCTTCCCTCCAGAGGAGCCTGATGCCCCCCTAGTCGCAAAACCAAGCGTTCAGTGGCGCGTCCGGAGTCTAGACCCTTGGTCGGTGCAAAGCCCAAGTGTTTCGGTGCACAATCCTGTATCATTATGCGGATGTTTCGTTTGCCAAGGCCCAAGGCGGGGTCGTAGTGAGGGCAGTAAGAAAATAAAGTCACGAACGAAAATAAAAAGATAGTCGGTGCGATGGATAATCGTTTTGTGAATAAGCGATTGCTCATTATCATAGCCCCACGCCAGGCTGTTGAATTTTTCAAATCTCTGCCAAGGTGAGTCGGAGTGCTACGCGTACAGTATACGGGTTGTATATACTGGCGCAGGCTTGTGTTAGGGCTTATGTTGGGAGGATATATTAGACGGACAATAACGCCGAATTACCACAGGCACATTGCGGATGCTAAGTCCTTCACCAGATATCACCGAAAAAGGACGTATGCGATCGTTTCAGCCTCCAGGCTGTGGCGACGTCGAACGATCGACTCAGAGAGAGGCGCGAAGGGCGGACTTCGGGAATTTCTCAGCTGAGCACACAAAGAGAACGTCCAGGACAGATTGTTCGTAGAAATTCTAGAATACAGATACCAATACAACGATCCGTTCTCCATAAAAAATTTACAAAGTGCCGCTCGTAAGCTGGGCACTGTCCGGGTCAACCCAGCTGCTCCGCTTGCCACTACACAGTCGAAGGAGCATAACGTTAAGAAAATCTACTGATGCACTTCGACAAAAAGCACTCACTCTCCACCCTTCAAAAACCTGGAGCTCTTCAACACAATCTTCACTGTCTCCACCTCAAATCCATGGAAACCAAGTTTCACCCCCAGAATATCCTTCTCGTCGCTCTCCACCAAGCCAAGTTTACTCTCCTCGTCTTCCATCAAGTTGGTCAAATAAACCTTATCGATATCCTCCGCGTAACCAAGTTTCAAAAGCGCTTGCGCGTGACCTCCGTACGCCTCGTACAATCGAAGCACCACCGAGACAGTCGGCTTGGAGCTGGTGCTATGGTCGGAGTCCTCTGAATCCTCGTAGGTGTCGTACTCCCCGCATTTGATCGTCTCCACAAAGACGTTCGGTGCGTCGTCGACTTGGAGCGACCCAATCTTGACGTCCGAGAAGACAAGTCACGATGCCCAGAGAGGTACCAATCTGTGAAAGCAAGAATTGCAAAATGTTACTTAGTACGAAGGCGCGGAAGGGCGGGTAAAACTTACATTGATTTCTAATGTTGCACTGTACCCCAGCCACGGGAACGTCGGATGGGAGGAAATGACCCAGATGAGGCATTACAGCCCAAGAGAACACGTACTTTCCTGCGCGAATTGTAAATTCAGGGAAGGCTTAGGTGGCGGAGGGAAACAAAATTCGCACCTTGGTCTTGCTCAGTATCGGGGGCTGTGGCGGCTCTCAACAAGGAGATACGAACATTACCGCGGCACAAGAACCCGTACTTGGATTCGGAGAGTATCGCCACACCGTACCCATACTCGCTCAGATCCGCGTACTACATACACACGAACAGTCAACGAGTGGCAGCGACCCAAAAGGCATGGAGACCAACCTTGTGTCCAGATTTCGAACTACACGACGGATATCAGAAACGACATGCCTCGTGACAGAGGGTCCATAATAGTTACCTTAGCCATATCCCAAGTCGTGTTCTTATGAGTCGGACGCTGAACCCATCCAAACTGCGTTTCGTATGTTGCATTGTCGCTGTGAATGTTCAACGGGACCTCCGACCTCGACTAGTGACAAAACGTCAACCAAGATTATTCAACAGTAAAGGAATCCACTCACACTTCAAGAATTCATGTCGTCGATGCCAATCCACGACGGCGTCGAACCTGAATAAAGTACGAGAAGCGGGGTTGACCGTAGCTGTATCCCGCCGTGGGGATAAGCAAAGTGCTCACAAAAGAAATAACAGATATATAACGCTTACCAGTGACAGCGTCCAGCGAGATCCAAGCCAACGACACCCGAGTCGATTTCCGATCATAAAAAAGAGGAATGCAAGACAGGAAGGAGAAGGTCCTCTCACCATCACACTAATCATACTCTTTCCATACTACTTCAACTGCGCCTTGACAGCAGCGCGCAAAGGCCCATGCGCAACAACCGTAATCTCCTCAAACTTCAACTCCTTCGCCGTCTCCAAATGATGAATCTCCACATCCCAAGCATCCCGATAGTTGGGATTATCACCAATTCCCCAGTAGACCCCTTTGGAATGAGCTTCCGACCCAACTGAACGTCGAGCAAGCTTATGATTCGACCCCCAGAGAGCGTCATCTGAACGCTGGAGTTTCGGAGGACGAAATGGTCGGAACCGTTGGTGAAGACAGAAGCGTGTAAGCTACCAATGTTAATGTTATTGCGTACCGAAGCGTCCAGCTTGCCAGAGGTGTCCATGATCGCGTACCTAGACCCGTCTGACTCGACTTGAGCGATGGCACTTCGCAAATTGGAATTCGAGGAGACCCCGCTCATCGGAATTTTGACGATGTCACGTCGAGGGAACGGGGTACGGTTGAAAGCGATTATATCAGTGAGTTGGGCGTCGGGAGGGAGCTTGGTGGTCTCTGGGGTGAAAAAGACGGAGTCGGGCTAGATAACGTTGAGAGCTTCTTCGAGGAGACGTTTGCCGTCTTTTCCGACTTCGGCGTCAAGGCTCTCGGCGTCCTAGTAGACCATACCACTATACATAAAGGATGTAGTTGAGCAAAAGGCATTCGAGCAGAGTCGGTAATGACATGCATGGCAGGTCCAGGAAGGACTGAGTGGCAGTATTAGCTAACGTTGAAGCGAGTTTCTAAAGACAACGAAAACGCACCATCGTGGACTTTGAGCCGAAGGAAAACACAAGTCAGCATCTCAAAAGAAAAGTCCCGAGAACACGAAATACACACATCGAATCGAAGGACTTTCTCCCAGAGCGCGTCAATCTGCTTTTTTGGGTACACGTAGCCCGAGTTGTGCATTAAAAAATGTAACAGTAGCCGTATCCTGGGAAAGTAAGTTCAGCAACCTCAGTTCAGTGGTACCACAACTAGAAGACGAATAACCTCGATGACTAGGAGCAAAACCTCCGCGTCTACCCC
>JANHQD010003246.1:0-16561 GCA_024721195.1 Marasmius sp. AFHP31
GGGGGAACTCTCGCGAAGAAACGTTCCTTCGCCAACTCCGTTTCTAGAACGTCCTCCCTCGCGTTGTAGAAGACGTTAGAAATTGCCTCTGCGACATTTGGTTGGAAGTTGATATCATCGGCGTGTGCTTGGAGGGCATCTAGCCAGTAGAGCCACATGTTAGTTGAGATCGCTAGGTGGTACTCGAGAACGACCAAAGCTTCGATCTCCCACTTCTTTGCTTCACAGAGAGATAGATCCATCCACTCAGCGCTAGAATTAAGAAGTAATCAGGGTCACTTTCTACGAGACAACTCGAATGAACTACTCACATCGCTGAAAGAGTCCAAGGTGCATCGTCCAGCCAAACGAAGGCTAGGTTCAATGAGACGAGAAATGTCCTTTTTGCCAGATCGAAACGCTCCGTCTGGCAGTCAGAGCAGCGAAGGGAGATACTTCTCATAAGTCGCTCGAAGTAGATCAGTCCAGCGAATATCGTGTTGTTAGATGGATTGAGGACCTCCATCACCTCAATGAGAAGATCACATAGCGTCTTCATGGATGATTCGTCTACTGAGGGAAGGTATCAGTTGCGTGGAGTGACGAGTTAAGAGTAACGCTCACAGAATGAATCGTCTTCAGAAACACGGTGGCTTGCAGAGAACCTGTCATTCAGCAGCTCAGATATCCAGAGACCTATCGACTGCGGCTCAAGACCAATCCGATGGGCGTCAGGTGGAAGTAAGGCGGAAGATGGAGGTCCAGAGGTGGGTGGGTTCGAGATACTATGGTAGGGTATGGCACGGGGAGGAGAGGATGACTCCGACTCGGAAGAGTAGTCCGAATCCGTTCGACGACGCTTGGTAGCTCGAGGGTTCGCAGCTGACTCGGAAGGTATGATCTTCAACGAGGGGTCTTCGGGCTCATAAGGTCGCTTTGGATTTCGTCCCAGAGCCAGAGAAGCCACAGTCTGAGTTGCGCGCATCAAGTGCGAAACAGAAGGTAAGCCGAAGAAGGTCGTGGTAGAGGCGCTGGTGGCTGGGGTATCGGCCATTATAATGTCGACGTCCATTTTGCGAGAATTCGGGGGAAGTAGAAGGTTGGGAGTGTTGGTCTTGAAAGTACGAGAGAAGATTTGCTTGTTGCCCGTAAATATAGAGGAAATTATGGAACTGGAGGAAGTAGCCTTGGATGTGGCAGAGGATTTATGACGTTCATTGTTGATTGAAAAGAGGAGGTTGAGTGCCGATTTCATTGTCTCGACGAGGCTTGAAGTGTACCGTTCGACGTTCGATGCCGCCCAGCTTTTAAGGTCGTCGGACTGCCCATGTAGATATGCATGTGGCATGCAGCAACCTGCGCCAGTATGTCATCCACTTTGTTCTCGAGGGTAACAAGAAGGATGCTTTGGCTACAGCGATTGGAGGCGGTCTAAGCAGATGTGGCAGTCCTTTGTGAAGCAAAAAGTGCCACATAGTACTAGTGGATGTTAAAGCATGTACCATGTTGACCCCTTGTGCTCTACGAAAATAATGCTCCCGGTGATCGATATCAGCCAGTAGTCTGGAGGCCACATACCTCTAGACCGGCCTTGCTTGAACCTGTGGGCGCACTCGTCCTCGTCAAAGCTCAACATGCATCATAGACGCCCATGCGTCGCGAACGAAGCCTGCTTGTGCGAAATTGGTAACCGATGTGGCATTGCTGTGAATCGACCGAGGATTCTGACTCTGAGTGCTATCCCCTCCATTCGAGACACCTTGCGCACTCACTGAGAATCAGGATGGTCGCCACTACTGGGGTGTGGAAACCGGATGTACGGTTCAAACTTCAGGCCAGGCAAAAGGCATGTTGACCAAATGTTGACTGGAGAGAGCCTGAGAGAGCCTACGGTTACAGGTTGAATTATTTTGCCACTGGGAGGAGATCGTACGATCTTGGGCGCATCGTCATCGCGCAGCTTGGACTGTCGGAATTGGGGGGTCGGGCCAAGCGAGACCGAGTATCACGTGTGGGTCTTCCTAATATTCACACGGTGACATACACGGTCACCACGGTCCACGGTCCACCAATTCGCTCGATCCTCTTGTCCACCACAATCGTCCACGACGTACCGCGCGATTTTCAGTGCCTCTCAACTGATGTGTACGAACCATCAAGAGCGGCAATACAAATTTTGACCTTACCCACCATCACCTCTGCACTCGGGTCACTGTTTTACGAATTTGAACCAACCCTTCGTATTCAATTGTTTCAAGACTTCCTGATGTTGACCAGACAATCCTACACTCCCGCGCAACCTCAATGATTTCAATTCGATCACCGAAATTCTTGAAGCTGGGCGTTCCAGAACAGAAGGTGTTTATATGTACCCGAGTCTGGTCTGGAGAATTAGAAATCATTGACCATGTTGTCCTATGCTCCCACCACAGGATAATTCGGTTCGCATCTATTCAATACAGAGAAAAAGGATGCAGATGGCCATCATGGGCATATCAGGGTGTTTCGGTTGTTACGACAGTCCGTATAGAACTGCTGAACTCCATCAAGTACCTCCACCATTCGCTTTGGTTTATCATGGTCGCCTGAAAACCCGAATCCAGGTCAACGGGATCCTGAACTTGTTAGAGAATACAGCCGCCCCCGCGGCGAAGTGCCCTTGTTTTTATAGGTTTCTGCTCTGCCGTTGAAACCAAAGCGAAGGATGACTTCTTTTGATTTCGGACTCAAACGTTTGTTTCATGAAGAGGACACCAGATTGGTGTCCGCCTTCTTCTCGAATATCTTCTGGTCTGCAGAGAGCATCTGCAATCATACCGCCACGATATACTTGCTGTTGCGAGACACTTGAGAGTGGGAGGGGGTTTCAGGGTCGGGAGCACTAGACTTCGTGGTCGTCAGAAAGGTTGGGTTCTAGTCGGAAAGCACGAACGTCTTAAGTGCCTAGTTCCAGATCTAACAGTCGGATGAAGGCAGGGGCGGTTAGGTGTCTGGCCGTTGGAGCTCTCCATTACCATCACCCTGTCAGGAACACGCCGAACTGAATGAACTCGCAATGTTCAGGGAAATTAGACTTCAATCATGGTGAGCTTAGACAACTTCCCCATCGAATAGTGTATCTTTTGTTCTGACCCGTTCATTTTCCCTCACAGATGATCATTGGTGCTCTAACAATAAGAAGTCTCCCTGCGCTTTCACGGGTCGTACCGGTCGCAGTTTTATGAAGTACCGCCCTGTATGGGTAATGGTGAGAATTCCAAGAACCATCATTTCCTGCGAATTTCTGATGACTGTGTGGCCAGGTTTGCCATTCATCCTAATAACTCGTACATATCTCCTTCTCGTCTCCTTAACCCGGGATACATTCAGTCTGGTTCTCAAGACCCATCTTCCGGTGCCCGTGGATCAGAGGTACTCCATCGTGCGGTCCACAACGGATGCGGGGACCTAGGTCTTTGGGTAACCCAGTGTTAACAGGTAGCTATAACCGCTCACTCTCCTTTTCGTCCCTCTCGCGTGGCAACCGAGTTAAAATATCAACATCCGTTTTCCCAATTACGAACAACAAAAAGCGCGTATTCGGGCACAGTAAATCCCGAGTCAAGGCTCGTTTAAAAGGTCCGTGAACTATCGAGATAGCGGCCCTCTGTTAAAATTCCAGTTGCCGTCTGCAGAAATTTTCGGAACTCCTGGTGGTGACTTTTATGTCTGGGTAATAGAATCTTAGATCGTCCATATGCGATCTTTTTCCTTTGGAGTTCAAGAATACGACGCTTGATGCTAGCTCTGAGTTCACGAGAAGAACGGACGGCGTAGCGTTATTCACTTGCTGTAAGAACCCGCATCCCGGCCAAAAAAAAACCAGTACGTCTCCGCGCAGGATTAGCGTCTTGGCCTAGACTCACTGGAGGCGTTTTGAATTCAGCCTAGGGGACCCCAGTGATATCAAGGCGAGACTTAGTGGATAGTCAGAACATAACACTACGCGCCACTTCCTCAGGCCGGATCTGTGCCGAACCCGCCCAGAAGTTGTCATGTTATCCTTATCCCTCCTCCCGATCTGTATCGCTTTGCACACGAAAGATTTTGCCTCCATAATGTCCCAATCATGCTTACGCCAACCAGATTTCCTTCCAGAAATGAAAGAGACCTCCCAGGTATAGTAATTTCATCTGAAGCGTGTTGTTATTGATGCCTGTACCTAAGGCGCTGATGCGTAGGTATAAAGCCAAGGTCGTGCTTGCATCCGATCTACGCCTCAAAGCACCAAATTTTCGTCGACCGTCACCTTGCACCCTAACCTCAACTCAAGATTATGAACGCAAACTCTGCCTATCGCCCCGGGTACGACAATCCCAGTCGTCATGCATTGGCCATCGTCGGTACGTGTACTATACGACGAGGATGTTCTAATCGTTGACGCTCGTTTTGCTAGGGATGTCCATCTCCGCACCTGGCGGAGTCGACGACGGCTTGGACACTGAAGAATTTTATGACTTCCTGCAGTCTCGTGGTTCTGGAATCATCGTCGTTCCCCAAGATCGTTGGAATGCGGAGGCCTATCATGGGACCCAGCCTGGCAAGATTGTTACTGTACGTGCTTTCCCTCTCACTACTCGTAGGGGCTCGTCTAACAATAACTTTCGTGATTACCGCAGACCAAAGGGGGCTATATCCCAAACTTCGTGAGATCTTTTGCTGTCGTCGTTAGCGCTTAACGCCGACCGCCCCCTAACAGACCTCCGGCGATCCCCAAGAGTTCGGCATCAGTCCCGCAGAGGCTGCTCAAATGGCACTGGCCCAACTCCCTACGTCAGTCCGCCGCTGCACTCACTTACAACCTGATTCTCACGGAGCACACAGACTCCACCAAGCGTTCAATGCTTTGCAGCGCAGTGGTGTTGATTTCCGCGGAACGAACACCGGCGTCTACGTTGGGAGCAGTACGCAGTATTTTCTCTTCCAATGGGAACCGATGCTAATTATACCTCGACTCCGCCAGCGCGTGAGGCCCTACCCTTCGATATGGACATTACTGAGGCCGGAGCGTGAGTCTTTTAAAAGTCTCAATAATCTGAACCGTTCTGGAATTCTCCGTTTCAGTTACTACATGATGGGTACTTCGCTCGCCATCAACGCCAACCGCATCAGCTACGTGTTCGACATGACTGGACCGTCCTTACCCGTCGACACTGCTTGCTCTTCAAGCCTGACTGCAATGCACTTGGCGGTACAGGCCGTAAGGAATGGTGAATGTGACCAGGCGGTGGTTGCTGGGGTTAATATTGTTGTAAACCCTTTGGAGTCATCTTCCTTCAGCCACCTCGGTGTTTTGAGCCCTGACGGCATCTCAAAATCTTTCGATGAAGATGCTAACGGGTATACCCGCGGGGATGTCGGTTAGTATCAATTTCATTTTGCCCAGGGCTTTCGGGATTTTAATTGTGCTTTTTGTTAGTGGGCGCTTTGGTCATCAAGCGCCATGACTTGGCCGTCAGAGATCACGATCGAATTTTGGCGACTCTTGTTGGGACTGCCCTGACATCTTGCGGTTCTATAATGGGGTCTATGACGACCCCCAGCCCTGACGCTCAGATTCAGGTAACCAATCTTATTGCCAAACATTCGCCTTTCGGCATCGATTGATTGAGTCGATTGGAACAGGCCATCAAGAATGCCTATGCGGATGCTGGACTAAAGCCCAGTCAAGCCGATTTCGTTGAGCTCCATGGCACGGGCACTATCGTCGGTGACCAAGTTGAGGCTAATGCAGCTGGTGCTTGCTTCTCTGAGGACCGGGAAGGTAGAGAGATCATTATCGGCTCTGTGAAAAGTAATGTCGGACATGGAGAAATGGGTGCTTATATCTCCTCCGTGGTGAAGGTAACCTCCATTCCTTCTCTTTTTTCGACCCATGCCTGACCCATTCAATCAAGATCGTGATGATGCTGGCCCGCAAAAGGATTCTTCCCAATGGGTATTTCGAGAAACCTTCCTCCAAGATCAACTTTGCGAAGTACAACCTCCGAGTTCCAGTTGAAGTGGAAGATTTTGTTGCACGCGACTCCAACCAGGGGCTCATTGCCTCTATCTCAAGCTTTGGTTTTGGAGGTGAGAAGTATATCATCCGAGATACGGAGGACGCAGTGCTGACATATCCCACAGGTTCTTGCGGCCACACCGTACTTCGCGAGCACGAACCCCGAGCTGTTTTGAAAGACCATCAGACCCTTAGCTCTGGACCGTTCCTGTTCGCCGTCGGTGGTCTGACTCCGCGTGGTGTCAACAGCCTCATCGAGAGCTACAAAGCAGGTTATCAAGATGTCGATCCAGCTTCACTTTCGGAACATCTCGGTTCTCGCGCTCGGCAAACGAGCTGGCGTTCGTTCGCTGTCGCAGAAACCTTTGGCGAGGCGAAGTTCACTGACCCTGTCATGGTCCCGAAACGAGCAGTTCCTCTTATTTTCTGTTTCTCGGGGCAAGGTATGCTAAATTCCTCGATCAGAGTATCGTGTCCTCACCATCCTCCACTAGGGCCCCAGCACTGGCAACAAGGACGGGATTTATTTGTGAAATACGCAGTATTCCGTGACAGCATTTTGGCGTCAGATAAGATACACACGGAGTATACAGGTCACTCCTTCTTGGAAAGCACGGGACTATTCCTTCCGGGTCCGCCTAAGGAATCCACCCTTGCCAAGTCTCTTTTGTGGCCCGCGGATGCCATTTCTGTTGGCATTGCATTCTTCCAAATTGCATTGTTCGACTTACTACTTTACCTTGGGCTGAAACCCGACGCTATCGTGGGCCATTCTATTGGGGAAACGGCTGTCCTTTACGCGAGTGGTGCTATGCCTCGTGAGGTATGCGTGTCTTTTGTCTTTTGTTCGAAGCACGCCAGGCACTTACGATTACTCCAGATGGTGATTAAGATCGCCGTTGCTCGAGGCAATGCCCTTCGCCTCGTCGACAATAATGGGGGCGCTATGGTGGCTATCTCAGGTTGTGACTCCCGAGTCGTCCAGGACTATATGGATGCTGTGATATCCCTTTCCGATAATCCCAACGCCGGCGTCACCGACTCCCTTCACATTGCTGCTTGCAATAGCCCAACCGACTTTGGCGTCTCTGGAGCCGAATATCTGGTAGATGCGTTGACTGATTATATTCACAAATGGGTCCCAGGCATCAGCGCTCGCAAGCTTCGTGTTGGAACAGCCGTTCATTCACCTTATGTCGATCTCTGCGAGGGGCACTATCGTCAGGATCTCTACAGGATCTTTTCAGCCCACTCCGGCCCCTACAAACCTACCATTCCTGTTATCTCAACGGTGACTGCAGAGTTTGTTGACTATGAGTACTCCGTGGATTACCTATGGAGCAACCTTCGTCAGCCCGTCCGTTTCTCCACTGCGATTCCTAAGTTGCTCGAAAAGTACAGTGAGGAGAGCGCTTTCTTAGAGATCGCCCCACATCCTGTATTGTCTCAGGTCGGTGTCTTGAGTTCATGTACTCCAGAGAGGTGTTGACGAGTTCGTGTCCCCCATCACAGTATATCAAGCAGATGGGTGCCCTGCAATCCGTTGCGGGAAGCAAGCGTCCACCTTCTTCACGCCATATCAAACCGGGAACACGCGCTCCCAATGAATTGGACACGCTTTACGACTCTATCAGCCAGCTTCTTGCCTGTGGGCTCAACTCAGTAAGCTTCATTCTCCGTACATCACTACCGAATCTCACATTAGACCACAAGGTCAACTTCGCCCTCCTGAACGGGTGTCCGCCTGAGCATATACAAGGGCCGAAATACCCTTTCCAAACGCAATACTTCCCGATTGGCCCACGAACTCCTAGCCACATCAAGAAGCTTCTTCCAGCCGAGAGACCACTCAACAGCGAACGTCTCCGCGTCAGTCCCAGTCTTCCCGAGGACTGGATGGCCCACCACGTTATTGATCAGTCGGTACGTAACTCGTCTTGGAGGCGACGGACGATTTCTCACTGAGAACTGGTTCAGAACCTCATCCCAGCAGCCGTATACATTGAAATGGCCCTGGAATTCCCTGATGTTACATCTGTGTGGGACTGTCGCTTCGAGGCTGCGTTCATTCTCGACGGCTCGGTTCCTGCGGCGACTCTCAAGGTAGCCCGTGATGGACAGAATTGGAGCGTAAGATCGTCCAGCTCTCTTCGTAAGTCGTCTACAACAGCCGGAACTTGCAATTCGTTGATTATCAACATATTTCTTATCCGCAGAGAGCATGCAAGGTGATCTAACATGGACGCGCTCCGAACCTGAATTCGATAACCTGCATGCACATGGCAAACTCGGGTTTGGGTCGCCAGAAATTAGCACAGGAGGGTTCACACACGTCGATGTGGACGCAGTTATTGCCCGCTGCACCACTACGGTTGAGCATGACGCCGTCTATGAAGAGCTTGAGGGAGTGGCACAATTTGGCTCAGAGTAAGTTTTATTGCGCGTGATTTGCAATAACGCGTGTGGTTAAAGATCTTTCCTATAGGTTCCGCCGAATACAAAAAATCTCTGTCAATGAAAGTGAGGCTATCGTTACGATCAAGGGTCATGGCGAAACCTTGACTCGCACTGGGTACATCTTCCATCCCGCTTTGATGGATGCCGTCTTCCAAGTACGTATTTAGTATTGTTCATTAAGATGAAATGTCTGAATACTTACTGGCTCGTGGCTCAGAGTGGTATCAGCTGGAATTTGGTATGCATTCTCTACTCCGGCAAAATTAATCGATCTCATTTCGCCAATCTAGCTCTATGACCATGTCAATGTGGGAAATGCGGAACGTACCTTCATGGTAAGCGATAAGTGACCCACCTTCTCGCAAACTCTCTAAACTCCGATCGCAGCTTCCCCATTCCCTTCGCCGAGGTTTCCGAAACAACGGCAGCTCGGGAGCCTTGGTGTTCTCTGACGAGTTTCGCGTGTATGCCCTGCTCGCCGAATGGTCACCATCTTCTTGGACCCTGGATTGCTACGTCCTGGACGATCATGATGATGTCGTATTCACTTTCGAAGGGTTACGTTTCGAGCTGGTCCAACAAGACCACCCGAAGATCACGGAAAGGTTTAGCATGATCTGGCAGCCCCGCGCCATTCCCCAATCCGACATTGGTGGTGTTGTCGTGCTGGAGGACGATCCGGCCGCACAGACCGAAGAGTTATTCGAAGTTCTGGATAAGCTTGCGCTGGGTTACACGATGGATGCACTCAAGTACGTCCGACTCTATGAAGCATAGTGCAAGAGCTTAAATCTATCATGCAACTAGCCGTCTTTCGGAATCTTTCAACCCCACCCTTCCCGACCGGAAAAGGTATCTTGACTGGGCTATCGAACGGACATCCGAATTGTCTCCCGCTTCGGTCGTGAGGATTGAAGATGTGTCACAGGCTCTGAAGGAGAGATATGCTCCTCTCTTCGAACTCACACAACGCGTTGGAGAGGGCCAAGTTGGTATGCATCATAGTTCATTACTACTCGCTTTGATCTAACGGCGCTCTCACAGATATCTTCGCTGATTCAAAGGCGGCTGTGGATATTCTATTCCGCGATGACTTGATGGGTCGAATCTACGAACACCCCCCCTTTATCGGAACCGTGTTCGACGAGACAGTCAAGGAATTCATCAAGTTAGTTGAGAGTGCTCAAAAAGCTGGAAAGCGGGTGATCCGTGTTCTTGAGGTTCGTGGTCCATGGCATGGTCTATGACATTCAAATTCACTCCCTGACAGGTTGGGGCTGGTACCGGTCGTTTCACCGCACCCCTTGGCCAAGCCTTGCTCGATGCAAATCTAGAGTCCTGCTACGTCGAATATGTCTGTTCAGACATCTCAATCTCCCTCGCGCAAGAGGCTACTGCCAAGTCACCCTGGACCACTATCGCCCCTGTTGCATTCGATCTCAACAAACCGTTGGAACAGCAGAATGTGGACCCAGCAAGCTTTGATATCGTCGTTGCGTTCGATGTCCTACATGCTACTCCGAGCGTTGACGATACTCTCTCTGTCCTAAGGGAACTATTGCTTCCAGGAGGGCACCTAGTAGTTATCGAGTTGGACGGACATTCCTTCGCTTCAGGAGCCATTGGGACTACTTGTAAGCATTCTCATTCCCACCTTCGCCCCCCTATCCTGTTACTTAAAACCGGCTTTTAGGGACGGACTATATATTTGGATCATTCCAAGAATGGTTTGGAGTCTTGGAACATCGGACCGATTCTCACTGTTCTTTGGGCAGACTGGATTGGAACAGAAGTTTACGGGACGCTGGGTTCTCTGATGGCCTTTTCTTCACCGTCAATGTTCCCACCATATCCCACCTATCGTTTGTAACTCAAAGCGAGGAAACAGAACTCAAGCGATCGGGCTCCTCGGTTCCTTCACTTCAGAGCGATGCTGGGTCTTCGCCGATATCGCACCCACAACCCCTAGTCACTCCTTCGGTTGAGCCGCCTTCGTTCCTCCCGATGGAAGGGGAAGCCCTGCTGAAATACAACGCCGAAGAACAGCTCTTACCACCAACCCTGCCCACCTTCGAAGACATTCACAGGATCCCTCCTTCTACCAACAACCACCTACCACCTGGTATCATCATCCGTCATTTCTCTGCGGGAGGTGAGGTCGAGCTAGTCAAGTTCGTGAGCACTCTCGATCCTTCTACTCCGCTCAGAATTTGGTTGCACTCCACCACCGAAACCGTCAACGCTGGGCTATCGGGGCTTGGGCGATCGCTTAGGCACGAATTTGAGCTTTGGAAGATCTACATAGTCCTCTTCCATCCATCTTGGAGCTCCCTTGCTCAGCATGACCACATCCAGACTCACCTTGTTCCTCTGCGATGGGTGGACTCGGAGGTGATCGTCGATGCGGAAGGCACCATGCGAGTTCCACGTGTCGTTTCGGTGCCCTCCGCTCTGGAAACCGAGCTAGCCGGCGAGCAGACTTTACACTTCAACGACACTGAGTTCTGGCGAGCGTTCCCTGACCCCTTGAATCCCGAAGATGTTCGCGTCTCCGTTTCGTTCATAACGCTTTCTGGCGTCATCCCAGACCATTCAGAATTCTCCGGCCATGTCGTAGAAGTGGGAAAGGACGTCGAAAGGTCCTTGGTTGGCAAACGGTACGTCCTCTCGGCTGTTTTTCGCCTTTCGTTTCCTGACTTGTTCGTTTAGGGTAATGGGCGTTACATCCTCACCCAAGGGGAACTTCATCGTTTGCTCTCGTGGGTGTGTCTCTGCAGTACCAGACACCATGAGTCTTTCTTTCGCTGCAGCCCTCGCTGGTCGCCTCGCTTTCACGTCGTCCGTGGTAATGGATGTTTTGGCGCGAGTTAAGCCACGTTCTCGCGTTTTGCTTCACGCGTCGGAGTGCTCTCCAGCGGCTTTGGCTACCTATGCTTATCTTCAAGACCGCGACTTCGATACTTTTGTGACTGTTTCGGATCCCTCGTCTCTCTCAATCCCGCACAAACATCCGCTCAGCTCTGGAAACGTTCAGCTTTGGTCTCAAGCAGTCAGAAAATGGTCCCCCGAAGGTGTCGATTTCATCTTCAACTTCGAAGACGATCCTAGTATCTTGGATGAATCGGTGGAGAGGCTCGCACGACGAGGAACCCTCATCCAGGTGGGGCAGAGGTGCCCTTCACGTATTCGTCCAGGGCAGCAGCTTAGGTCGGTTGGTTTTGATAGACTATTCTCCGGGGAGGACAACATCCTCGAAGATGCCCTGAAGGTTACCTCCCGGCAAGTCATGACTCGTATCGCACCATCGACTCTGGTTTTCCAAGCCGATGCTCTCAAACTTGCTCATGAGAAAGCGACCAAGTATAAGGATGTTTCTATTCTACTCGACTTTGAAACCCTTCCCGAGAATTTGACTGTCCACAAGCCAGGAAGACTTCGCGGTACACAGGTGTTTGATCCTCGTGCCTCATACGTCATCGTTGGAGGTATTGGAGGTCTCGGGGTAAGTCTCGCCCGGTGCTTAGTCGATGGTGGGGCACGTCATATTGTCTTGACGTCCCGGTCTGGCAATAAGGTGAGCTGTTATCAGGTTTTGCACGCCACGACTTATAACTGAGTTTCTTGCAGGCCTTCGTGAACGGCAAGCTCGCCAAAGAAAAGAAGGTTATCAAGGCTTTGCGCCAGCAGTCTGGTGTCACCATTGACCTTGTTGCTGTCGACTGCCTCGATGAGAAGAAGACCAAGGCCCTGTTCTCTGGTCTGCCCAATGTAGCGGGTGTCTTTTATGTCGCAGTTAGGCTAAATGATTCACTGTTCCTCAACTTGAACACCGAAGAGGACTGGAAGAAAGGTGGAGTTTACGGTGCTGCGTTTGGTGTCATTGCGCTAACCTCAATTCCTAGTGCACGACGTGAAGGTCAAAGGTGTCCGCATTCTTCTAGAGGCCATCGATCCCAAGAAACTTGATTTCCTCGTGTTGACGAGTTCGATGGCCACTGTTAGCGGCTCTCCTGGCCAAGTCAACTACTCCGCCGCTCAAACTGAGATGGAAGCTATGGGAGCAAACATCCCGAACTGCGTATCAGTCGCTGTACCTCCTTTGGTAAGTTCTCTGACTTCGGTTCCGCGCGGATAAATTCCTCAACTTCATCTCCCTGCAGACAGACGGTGGCGTTTTCGTGAGAAGCATGCCCACTGGGAACGCTCGTTCAGCCGCTCTGGAGAAGTACAAGGACTTGGGAATGACTAGTGTGAAACTTGCTCAGCATTGCGTCGATGCAATCTGGACTATTGGCACCGAAAGATACAGTCCTGTCTACATCCCGGCGACCAATTGGAAGCGAGTTCTGGACAGTGCGTATACACACTCTTCTTAAAGCGAGTACTGACTCAGTCCTAGTTGCGGTTCCCGAATACTGTCGGGGAGTAATGCGACATTTGTTGGTGAAAGAGACCGCCACCAGAGCTGCAACGGACGGCAAGGACGAGCAGACACTTCTCGGCGCCTGTGCCAATGTTTTGTCCCTCGACCTCGAACGGGTAGAGGACAACATTCCTCTTTCTGCCTACGGTCTAGACTCCTTGACCTCAGTCCGTCTCAGTGGGGTCCTCAAGTCACAATTTGGCATCGATGTCACCCAGCTCCAACTTCTGAGCCAGACCATGACGGGTATGTAATCTTCTGGGTGTATCCTTGTCGCTGAGCTCACCGTTCGTAGTTGAGAGGCTCTTCCAGCTCCAGGAGGAACAGAAGATCGCGACTTCCGAAACCACGATCTCCAATACCACTCCTGATGAAGAACGAACTAGCAACGTTCATGAAGCTGATCTCGGCCAAACCATCGTTCGCCTGAACTCCGCTACGGAGGGTACCCCTCTATTCGTCGTGCATGGTGCAGGTGGAGGGGTAGTAGTGCTCGTGAAGGCTGCCCAGAAAGCCCAATACCCGGTGTACGGTGTCCAGGACACTCCGGACGCACCGTTGAGTGGAACGTTGAGGCAACTATCAGAATTTTATCTCGAGAAGATTCGTGCCAAACAACCCCATGGTCCCTACCGACTCGGAGGGTTTTCTTTCGGCTCATTCCTCGCTGTCGATATCGCAGAGATCCTGAGGGATGAGGGCGAGATCGTGGAGGCCCTCGTTCTCCTGGATGGCTCACCCACTCTCTTCACGCGGCCGGCGTTCTACGATAACATTTCTGGTCGCATTCGGAATGGTAAAATTCAAGAGGATGTAAGTGTCAGACCTCTCGTTATGGGTGTATTTTCTCAACTTCACCTTTCTCCAGATCATCGAAATTGTGGAAGACATGGCCTCTAGTGGCGCATTAGACGACTCCGACGCCTTCGGTTGGGTCATGCAGTTCGCTGATCACATCGAGCGTATCAAAGAGGGTGGGAGCGGGCCGAAATGGATCGCTCGCTTCTACACCGCGTACATCTGTCATTGCGTGATGGGCTGCCGCAAGGGCAGAACAATATTGGACGACCCATCCCGAGGCGGAAAATACATGACTGGCGCCTGGCCGGCTCAGCGGACGGTTTTGGTGAGGGCTCTCAACGGTATTTCCTCGAGGCCGCATGCCACTGGCGCGACGGAATGCTTTGATCTGGACCTTTATGACCATAATGTCGAGAAATATGACTTACCCGGAACCCATTTTGGGATCCTCGCACCTCAGTCTGGGTTGGACGGGATTTTAGAGAGTTTGTTCTAGTAAAAGTATGCTTTTGTATCATAATCGACTGGATTGTATCGAATAATTCTTTCTATTGCGATCCTCTTGCCCGACAAGTATGAGTGCCAGATCTAGAATCCATTCTAAAGTCTATAGTATCGCCATGTCATTTACATATCCGTCCCAAGCGCAGGGGTTAGGAGTTAACTGCTGTCGCCTTTTGGTCTACTGTATCTCGGGCAAGTAGCACACCAGAACCCGTAGCCACCAGCAAACGTCTGTAGCCCCTCGAGATATCTCTTCACGGCCGGTGACATCTCTTCACAGTGTTCGACTAAGCTCTTCACATTGTTCTCTTCTTTGATAATGATGCTCTTCACCTCGGCTTTAGCCTCCGCTTCCGAGATATCGTGTTGCTTCATGAGGACTCCCACCGCATTCCGGATACGACTGACATCTGACCCATGCTGTAACTTCTCCCTTTCCCAAGAGAAGTAGTCGTTCGAAAGGGAGCCGATGACCCCGGTGGAGTACTTGACTTTGGAGAGAAGGTCGGAATCGAGCTGTTCGGGGGAGATATCGATATCCATCGCCCAAAGCATTAGTCGCGAAACCGTGCTATCGAAGATAGCGTTAGAGCATTGAAGGTACATTAGGGAGTGTGGGTTATGACTCACTCGTAGTCGAAGTTGTGGAGTCTGTAGGGAACGTATTCATCGATGTTATTGAAGTCGGCGTCGCTACTCTCTCTGACCCGTAAGCCTTCCTCGAGCCTTTCTAGTAAGGCAGGCGTCCGGACAGGGTCCACAATCATCATCTCGTCCTTCATATCGCGAAGGTAAGAAATATAGTCGTGGCGCGTGTTGGGAGTGTAGCCCAGCGGAGGACTGGAGGGCGGACCAAGATGGAGCACTTGTGAGAGTATCTCGTGCTCGATCACGGACTCCTTGTGAGGAAGGTCCTCAAGAACATCTTCGGCAAGGTGGTCAGTACCCGCACGATGGTGGTCCAATGAGTGTTCTCACCGTCTATGATGCACAGGTAATTGAGGTATCTGACTACGAAAGCCAGTCGCTCAGCTTCGCATAGTCCGAAGGAGAGGGCAAACAGATTCCCTGCAGGGTTGTCGTGCATATATAATGCCCTCTTGCGCTCTCGTGTCCCTGGCTTAGTGCACTTTTGAATGACGTCGTCCAATGCAGCTTGAACTACAGTCTCCATAGTATTCCAGCAGTCCTTGATTTCGAAGGACACAAAGAAGGAAGGATAGCGAGTCGTATCAACGACTTCGAGGCGCTCGATCTGGGTCATGGCTGGGTACTGGATCAAAGCTAGACTATCTCAACCATCCTTAAGTAGTGATGGTCCGCTCGATTCTTGAATACCTGATCAGAACGCTGCACAGGAAATAACGTATCACATTTGAATATCAACTGACCTCGACTCACACCAAATTCGAAGGACTTGACGGAGAGTTGACAACCCCATAGTACGCCCTCATTCACCACTGCATTTTTTCGAGCATGGAGAAGACTAGTACGTTCAGCTACTGTCCCGATAGCCTTGCGAATGAAAGGACTTGGGCTTTGGGCGAGCAATACTTGTACACTTTGTCCGCGAGAGGACAGGGCCTCAGCATGTCTTTATTCCATCTACTTCCCGCTGACAGTATGAACTGTCAGGATGCGTCGTAGCTATGTGGAGTAAACATCAGCAAGTCAAGAAAATCTGCCCTCAATGCGAGGAAAAACAACAAGACAGACGCCGCTGGACCATTGTGAATGCCATATGCTCCCGGGGAGAGTTGGAGAGCCATCATGACAGACCAAAGGTGACTGGCCGTCGTTGGCAAGATAGCATTGATTGTCCCACCAGCATGTGCTCTTGGGATCCGTTTTGAAGTCGTGCAGTAAATTTCGGGGTCAGTGAAGGTCCGTGTCATCGGGTAGAGGTTCGCTTTGTGTTGACCTTGTGGCGCTTTGGGCATCAATCGCCACCGGGTTTTGCCGAACATTCAAATTTGATAGTTCGGCAATTCTTCAATGTTCAACTCTGGCGACGTATCACTACTGTGGTTATCAACAGTTCCCCCGATAACATGGTGGGGACACATGCAGAATGCAGAGCGTCCCTGAACCCGAATCTCAATCCCATTGCCGAAGTCTGGGAAGTGTGCCATGTGGCATTCGGTGAAGGCCACCTGAAGGACTGTTAGTAAGACTCCTCTCTGAATTAGCCAGTGATTAGACTCAAGGCCTTGCGACTTTCCGCATGGCCTGCAAGCACAGGTCCAGCTATCTCCTAGTGGCAAAATTATGATCCAAACTAAATCTGCCGTCTTGGTCACCTACTCGATCAAACATTATACATAAACGTCGTGTCTTCACAAGCCTTGACTGATGAC
>JANHQD010003246.1:16581-53959 GCA_024721195.1 Marasmius sp. AFHP31
GAGGCCTTTTAACTGTATTATATCTAGAACTTCAAATATATATTCTGTGTTTCTCTGGCAAGATCATGGAGAGTGGATCGTCAGTGCTCGGTCAGACAAGTCCAGCCTAGCGCAGTCTGACAAAACATGGATCAATCTTAGGCGCTCTGACCAGCGGCTGATCGTGGCATGATCAGATTATGTCAATCTGATCTTATCTCCTCAGCCGCTGGTCATCATCGGATCAGACTCGATCACGCTTCCTAGACTTGCTCAATGCCTCGCCATGCAATCCTCAATACATAATAATACTGACGGTACATGATAATTGCTTGGTAATGGGTCGCTATTCTGACTTTAATTTTTCAGGGTATGTCAAGCTCCATTCAGTCTATCCCTCGCTGATAGACCAGGTCAGGGGATGATCAGATCCCCATGGTTTCGCTGGTGTAGTTCGGTAATTCTTCAATGTTCAACTCTGGCGACGTATCACTACTGTGGTTATCAACAGTTCCCCCGATAACATGGTGGGGACACATGCAGAATGCAGAGCGTCCCTGAACCCGAATCTCAATCCCACTGCCGAAGTCTGGGAAGTGTGCCATGTGGCATTTGGTGAAGGCCACCTGAAGGACTGTTAGTAAGACTCCTCTCTGAATTAGCCAGTGATTAGACTCAAGGCCTTGCGACTTTCCGCATGGCCTGCAAGCACAGGTCCAGCTATCTCCTAGTGGCGAAATTATGATCCAAACTAAATCTGCCGTCTTGGTCACCTACTCGATCAAACATTATACATAAACGTCGTGTCTTCACAAGCCTTGACTGATGACTTTGCGTCGCAGAGGGTGCCCACTGGCGTGGTTGGATTCGTGGTCGCATCAATAAGACAATGTCTGGTGGCAACCTAACGCAGCCGCCTTTAAGATCAACGAGCCATGGTCGACCTCGTTAACTATCTCTATAAGTTATCTTGAATACAGACAAAATACACCACTACTCCTCGCTCGCCCAGTAGACTACGCGCGAGATATATCACGCTTAATGTTGTAAACGCGATCATTTTGAGGATTTGAGTTAGATTTCTGTGAAAGTACGATTATCGGAAACCATGCATCTGCATCTTGCACCGAAAACTTACCAAGCGATCCATCGCGTAGTCATCATTCCAAACAGATGCCTCTTCTACTCTAACTTGTATTCCCTCCGGCCGTCGGTTCACGTCGGTCGTTCGGAACACCACACTGTTGTTACCGTTCGCAGCATGCGAGTCCGACCTCGACGTCGAGTGTCCCCGGGAATTGGGTATACGCATCCGACTATTGAAGACTACTAGTAGAGAGTTGGAGTAGAGTTTGGCCAGCGTGATAGCAGGGCAGATGTGATAATCTTGGGCTGGGAACTTCACGAACAGGATGAGGTCGACGACCGCAATGACAGCTAGTCGAGACAGGTTCAGTCACTTGAAAACTCTGCGTCCTCTAGTGAAAGTCAACAACTTACCGGTGAGACTCCCCGTTTCCATCGTCAGCCTTATGATACGATTGACACGGTCGCGAGTCTCTGCGAAGCTTCCGTCGTACCTGGAAAGCTGCAAAGCAGTTCAAATTGCAATCCGTCGTAGGAACGAGCCAGACATACCACATAAGTCATTGACATCGCGATGAGGATGTCGCAGAAGGCACTTCCAGCGAGCCAGACCTGACATGAGTCACGGAGATGAGAGACCCTACTTCAGAGTGAATTATAAGAAACTCACGCCCACAACTGGTATCATAGTTTTATCCTCCGCAACGCCCGTGAACGTAGCGTTTTGCTTCGCCATGACCCCGGTTGTCACAGCGGCTATGAATTCCATCAATGCCGTCTGGGACAAGTCATCACTATGAAGAACAACTGAAGAGTGAAAAGACGAACGCACGACTGCGACAATGATCGAAATGATTTTCGAACGAGACAATAGGAATATTCGATAGGCGAAGTAGATCTGTACTGTGAATGCAACTGCAGGACGGGAGGAGTGAGCACTTAGCACCTCGGTATATGGTAACTTTACACTCGAGAAATTCGTCTTACCGAGGCCAGGCAAGACACATGCATGAAACCAGATCAATTGTACGCTGTTCAGCGCGAAGATGTTCCCATATCCGAACGCGAATGTTTGAAATGCATCGTGGGTGACCAAGATGGTCTGTATAGTCTCCACGAGATAAACCCCATACACCAAAGCTTGGAACTTGAGAGCATCGTTGGGAAATGCACTGTAGTACATGTCTTTGAAATAGCAGCGTATATCAACATCAAGCTGTTGTAAAACAGGGTAGGAAATGGAGGCTTACAGGTCTGTACGCTCAGCACTCCGAACAAGCCCCAGTTAAACATGTAACCGAGAAGCTATGTATCATCTTCGTCGGAATCTGAGCATTACTTATGGAAAGTGGACATACCAGTGGGCCAGTCCTGTATTCGTTTCATTCAGCAACTTTCAACATTCGCACAAGGCACAGCGCAAAAGGGGTTCACGTACGCATGAGCGATGCCTGGAGGAATGGGTGGGAGTGCCGTCGACATCCTTGCAAAAGACTATCGAGACGCGGAAAAGCGCGAAACTATCTGCGAAGCTGGCTTTTAAGTATATTGCAAGAAAATCGGCATCACACCTCCAATTCAGTTTCTCTATAATCAGTAGGAGAGACACTCAATTAAACCGTTCCCGCTCCGTGTGGCCTTGATCAAACACCATCGACACGTCCTAAGCAATCAATCCCTCACCCGAATGACGAATGGGTACCAGACAAGGTCGAAGAGTCGCGTCAAAGCGGGCCCATGAGTCTGGGTTTCTCATTCACAGCCTACAGGCAGCAAAGTGCAAACTTGAAAGGTGTATCTTACGCTCACTATACTCTGTCTGTGTCTCTCAGCGAGTAGTCAGTATCGCTGATTGCGGAAAATGCAATCATTGATCCGGCGGGTCGTGCTGTTACAGATCATGATCGTCCCGCATGCTTCTGATACTCCTTGAGTTGAGCTGGCTGTGAAACGTTTACTCACAGTGCATACAATTGTCTCCTCTCAGAGGGGTATGCTACCTGCTCCGCGGATATGTATTGAGGTGGTCGTTATCTTGGGATTTTGAATACTGACAGTACTGCCACCTATGCTTTGACGACCAGCCGGTCTTGCAACCTCCGAAGCTGAGGATGTCCGTTACCAAGCCTTCGTCCTAGGCTCCATCGTTATCGTTCAGCACGAAAGATGGAAGGCTGTTATAGGTGAGGCGCACCTGCTGTGCGTATCGACCCTCTTCATTAGCAGAGGCCGAGGCTGGAGCGGAGGCTGCGTCTAATTCAGAAGGTGTGCTGAAATAACGAGGGACTTGATCCGTGGCGCGTCAACCCACGTCGAAACCATGCGAGAGTCGGACGGCACTGTCGCAGACTGGTCGTTGGCTGAATTGGGACTGCTCAGACTTATGACCTTTGCTTTCTCGTACGAAAGGCAGCTCCAACTGTGACAAGCATATGGTCGCTTGATCTTGAACGGAATCGAGGGTACGATCGTAGATGGAGAGTGACAGAACTACGGATGGAGAAATTGTGGCCCTGAACCCAGCCAAAGGAATTAATTGAACAACCTATGCGAAGCTCTTCTGATAATCTTCGGGAACGATAAACTCCACGTCCTCATCCTGACTACGACTCTTGTTTCCCGCCAATAATGTCGGCCGCCTGTTCCGGGAAGACATCAGCCACCACCAGGTATTACGGTGCAACATAAACAGGGACCGACCTTTTCCGCCAAGGCATAGATAGTCGCCATGGGGTGAACAGAGAACTCAATCGGGAAGATGGATGCATCAACCTGGTAGAACAAGGAAGACCCTTCATGAGCGAAAAGTGAAACTTTGGACACCCGATCACGGAACATACCACTCGAAGATTTTCTGTCCCATACACCTTCAGGTTCCGGTCAACCACGCCTCCCAACTCCTTCGGCAACATCGCTGCAGTGCCTACAGGATGATATGTTATGCCCAGATTCGTCTTGATGTACTCCTTCAGTTTCTCGTCGTCATCCCCATCCTTCCCGGGAGCTACCTCCCCGACAACAGAGTCACGGAACGCCTTCGTCTCAACAATCTTCCTGACAAACTTGACCCCTGCCAGCAGCGCTTCCAGATCTGATCCCTTTGAGAGGAATTCAGGATCGACCTCAGGTTTGTCCTCGGGATTATTCGAGGTGATGTGGACGGTTCCCCGTGACGCTGTGTACTGAAGAGCACAGAGGAACGTAACATAGGTCTTTCCTGGTCCAGGCGCGGGGGCACTACTCGACGGGTAAAAGGCAGAAAGCTCCAATACCCTAGATGGCAAAATGATTCATCTTCGGTAGAACGGGGTCTCAACGAGATACAAACTCACTCTAAGAATGCTGCACCGTCGTCGAGCCACTTCCGGTGCAAGTCGGCCATCTTCGACACGAAAGGATGATCTGCAGTCTGTGAGATATTTCTGATGGCATCACCGAAAGCAGCTTTCTCTTCGACGGAGAAAACCTTGTCGCCGGGCACAACAGCGTATGAAAGCGGTACAACTGCGAGTTTCCCTTTTTCTCCTGCGAGGCTGGTTCAAGCACGCGTCAGCACTATTCGACATATCGGCAGGAGGGGACGTCGACATACTATTTCCTTTGCTCCTCTGCAGCCACGGCGGGGTCGAGTAGTCTATCGAAAGTATCAACCCCAGCCGCTAGTTCGAAGACGAGGGGCACAAGGACATGTTCCTAGGCGGAATGTGTAGTCAGCAGCCGCCTTGAGAGGGTCACCGAAGAGGAGGTACCTCTGCAAAGATTTATCAGCGCAGCGCTCGAAGAAATGAAGAAAGCGTCAACTCACGAAGATTTGCGCCCACACCCGCAGATTCAGCCACAGTGTTTATGCCGTGCTTTGCGAGAACCTTCGGGTCCCCGATACCTTGAAATGGCTGGATTGAGCATTCGGACGGAGAGAGCACGCTTCGAGAACTTACCTGAGAGCTCAAGAAGTTGGGGAGTGTGGTAGGAACCTTTGGGTGAGAGTTCAACGATGTCGGCACGAAGGAGGTAAGGCACCACTGTCCGACTCACCAGCAGAGAGTATAACTTCCTTATTGGCCTTGACCGTGCGTTTCTCACCATTCTGAATATACTCTACTCCCTCTGCAGTAGGCAGAGCCTCCCCAGCGGATTTTGTGAACAAAACGCGCGTCGCATAGGCTTCAGTTACAACGTGGAGATTGGATAACCTGGAGAGGTTCGGTTTGAGGTAGGCCTAGAGGAAAAAGATAGCAGTCATCAGAGCATGCAGAGTGGAAAGAGCAGATTTCGTACAGTGTCGGATGATATGCGGAAGCCATTAGAGTCAATAGCCTGAAAGGAGTTCCATACTCCGATGTTTTTGCCACTCGTCTAGAAATTGTCCACCAGTAAGATGATCGATAGCAGAACGAATGGCATTCTAGACTGACAGCATCGTGATTTGTGTGCAGCCCAACCTCGTTCATTGCCTTGAAGAAGAGTTCGCGAGTCACGGTCGTTTCGGCAGGCAGCGTTGCTTCAACCACGCCAGAACTTCCATGTGCGTGGTCGGAAGGTATTATGTAGGTGTCCACAGAGGAGGTAGTGTTCACTTTTTCAAACTGCAGACGATGGGATTAATCTCAATCAGCTGAACGACGAAAATAATAGACGCAAAGTACCTTCCTGTAGTACGGCAGAAGGTCATCCCAGCTCCATCCATCAACGCCAAATGCCTTGAAAGCTTCCAAAAATTGAGCATTTCGCCAGTACCAACTGTTTCAAAGACATACCATCGTCGAGTTCGTTCGCAGATGGCCGGTTCAACTGCATGAAGTTGATCTATGCGACCGTTACAACCCCCCCGATAACCATTCTCGCAAACGTATGTACGCACATTACTGGTCCCACCAAGGGACTTTCCACTGTAATCAACATGAGATGAGTGCTAGTAAGGCGATGCAAGACTAGCAACTGACCGAGGAAGGAAGACCTGCCGTCCATTCAAGTGAGTCTGAGGTGTTGACATAAACATCCAGTTCCTCTCCGGGTTCATGTGGTTGGGTAAGAACAGTCCTACAAATCAAAGCCGGCTTAGAAGAGAAGCGATGAAAGAAAGAAAAAAACTCGATCCACGCACCTGGCGTTCTAACTTCCGGTTCTGCAGAGACATCCTTTCCAGCTTCCAAGATCAATACTGAATGTCCCTTCTCGGCCAAACGAACAGCAAGTGCGTTTCCCGCGGTCCCTCCTCCAACGACGACGTAGTCAACCGTGTCAGGCATGTTGTTCTTCAAGATGTGCGATATGTGATTGAGCTCTTCGATATTTGCGAGCCTTCGCTCTTATGAAAACATTGTCGCGTGTTCTAGGCTTGCAGCTCTACTACTCCGATTAGAGATCGAGATCCAAGGTTTGTTGTTGAGTCGAGAGCGGGAGAATCATGATTCATGATTGGGTTGTCGTTTGAATAGAATCCGGGAGATCCATGCGACTTTGAGAACTGAATGGTTGAATTATTCAGTCTTGACGACAGGATCAAGGAGATAAGGCATTTCAAGTAGAGTTGAACAGTCCAATGTGGAGTCGTGGATCGCGGTGATAGTGGGTCAGAAACAAGAGTGGGCGCCAAGCGGACTAAACGCCATCGATTTGTTCGGTCCGTTCGGAGGCCTCTTTGGCCCATTTATTAGGGTTGGATCAGACAACTCCTGCCTAAGGTGCCAGTTAGGTGCCAGCAGAAATCTTGGGCGATGAGAACCGAATAACAAGAAATAACATGAAGTTGGTATTACAATGAACCGCTGCGAATCTAGCTGGGGAAAAAGATGCAAAAGTCCTAGTTTGCAAAATGCTCTTTGAGCATCACCCGATCATGGACCTTCTTGATCTCTTTGAAAGACGCAGCACCCTCAGTCCATCCCGCATTCGTCGACAGTCCAGCCGGGTAAAATACTTCGCCCTCCATGCCACTCCAGTCGAAATCAATGAGCCGAGCCTGGAGCTCGCTATCCTCGTGCGACCTAGGAGAGTAAATAACGTTGGGACGGCGAAGGTCCCCAAATACATATCCAGCCTCGTGCAGGTGGCCGACCACCACCTCCAGCTGTTGATGTCCATTTGGCGGCAATTAATCCATCCCCCATGCATCCTTCCCTTTCAGATACTCCATAGCAATCATTCTGACCGGCCCTTCATATAACCCACACTCTCGTGTTGTACATCGTGCTCTGATCCATCAATTAGGCCAACATAGTAGAGTGAGGGGCCCAATTCTTGTCAGCAAGAAGCTGGTGGGCTTCATACCCATAGCGATCAAAGAATTTGATAAGGACCTCACGTTGGTCGTCGGTCTCAGCAACATAGGCAAGATTGCAGCAGGCGGTGTCGTCGATGGCGCGAATGTACCGGAGGGCGAAAAGTTTCTTATGTTGTCGGCAAAAGTACTTTCGACCCTGTGGGAAGAAGCGGGGGTGTGGTTCGTGAGGGTTCAGTGGTTGGGGGTTCTCCCACTGGTTCTTGAATGATGGCGTTGACTTCTCGGTAGTAATTTGCGAGGTCCGCAAGGGAATCACGAATCACCGTGAACAGACGCGCTACCTTGTGGATCTGGTCGTAATGGCAGGTCGAGTCGTACCCGATGTAGACCATGTCAGTGAGGCGTTGAACGATGAATCTATCGGCCGGGCCAAACGGCGCCGAGAAGGGCGAGGTGGGATTCATCGCCGGCAAGGATGAACGTAGGGCAAGGGCAACTCTTTCTGACGCGTATGACTTGTAAAGGGGAAAGTGAGGAAGAGCAATCGAACGTACTCGGAGCGAAGAGACTCACATCGCTCTCTCTCGCCATCTGGTCAGCGTAGGATACGCCGCCTGAACGAGAAAATCGCAGCCACCTCCTTTCAACGACCGCTTGAGTTCGACGGCAAGAAGCGGAATCAGCGCGTTGGAGATTGACAACGACACCAGCCCATCAGCGTGGTGGCCCCCCTCACTAAGTACTTCGGTGACAACCTGTCAGTGGAGAACGAGGGCCAGTTGAGGTATCATGTGTGACTTGAATTTGGTCTCGGGGCGATCATCCTTGACACATTCATGAGGGCGTAAAGAGCGTCACTGAGTATTTTGGGAGAGGGTTCAGACGCTGCGTCCCGCAGCTTTCGTTTTGCTGTTGCAAAAGAAGGGTAGAAGATTTCGATTGGCTGGGCCGTCGTCTCGATAGCAGTTGGTCCCTTTTCAGAGGGGTCCTGCTGAGAGTTACTACTTGTCCTTGCGCGTTAATTGCCCGCCCCCGTGACATTTCGTTTGACTCGAACGTGCCTCAAATGCAGAGAGGAACTGTTTGTATTATGTATCGACATGCTACGCTTGTATAGCTCTACGACTACAGAGCCTCTCAATGACCTCAACCAAACCCTGCCTTCGCTGACGTGTATCAAAGACTGTGGCATGATCGAGTCCAGGGTAATACAAAATCTCCTCAAGAGCAGGGGAATGCTCCAGACGTTTGCTAGAAGAAATACTCGCGTAGTGGGTATGGCACCCCATCTCATATTTCTCCCACAATTCCGGATTCTCTCCAAGGAGATAATCCCTCACGTTCGATGCTGGCACAATTTGGTCGTCGCCGGACAAGACCACTGCCACGGGAGGCGATGAGCCTGGGGAAGCCCTACCACCCCCACTCGGAGGGTCATGGTCCGTGTCTCGACTTGACTCCAAGCCCAAGTCCTCTCTCCAGAGTACGACATCATCCCAGAAAAACCGCCGGGAGAGCGTGAACGCGACTTCAAGGTCACGAGAGGCAAAGTACCACAGCTGCCATTCGTTCCCGTTGTAGCCTGTCCACAAGCGACTCCATAGAGATGTGTGCGTAGAGGTGATAGAGTGAGGGTCATCGGATCGACGACGCCACGGAGATCGATACATGAAGTTGTGGGCGACGGAGGGGAGATTCAGGAGAAAGGGAATGGGGTCTACCAAAAGGTAAGACGTGAATTGGGGTATAGGTGGGGACGCTATCGTCTCGGATCCTGCTTCGTCGTGGTATGGGTATTGCCGTCGTTTCTTCGCACGTTCTCGAATATCGTAGGCGGCAATAACAGTTCCATAGGAATGGGTGGCCAAAACTGCCTTTGCCCAGGGTGCTCCTAGAGAGCGCATTGTGGTATAGACAGCGTCTAGCATCGTCTGTCTTGTGGGTATAGGAAAGCTCTTGTGTGCAGGGCCAGCGTATGGCATCAAGATCCTGTTGCTTATGGGTAAAAGCTCCACGATTAAGATGCCGACATCTGGGTCTTCTCGTGCAAGAGTTGCGATAAGAGGAACGTAGGGATAGACACCGATGCCAATTCCATGGATGAACACGATGGGGTCCTTGGTCGCTGATTTGTGTGGTCGACACCAATACGAGAAATATGGCGTCGACGACGAGTTGGAGAATATGTCGAATCCTCGGAAAGGAAAGATGGAAAATGCATTCATGAAAAAGTTGCTGTGTTTCGGGGTATAGTGCTTGAATCCGAGAAGGAAAAGGCGAAAGGCTGTCATGGAATCTACGATGCCGATGGTCTAGTTCGTTCTTCAGGATTAGTTCAATGGATAAACACAATTTGTCACTCACGATATACCACACAAGCGGTCTATAGTTTGCCTTTAGTTCGTCAAATGTGAGCCTCATCGACTTTGCGGATGCCTCATGGCCCTCTTCCAACTTATAGCCGAGGCGCTCCTCAATTCTCTTGACGTATCCTTCGATCTCCTCCTTCCATTCGTCCGACAATGCATGCTCGACCTCGCAAGCAAACAAAGCCCATAACAACCACTCGACGACATTCTGTTTCCTCAAACGAACACTATTCTGTTTCGGTATCGTGAACCATCCTGTCGGATAGTCGCCTGTGGGTGGAAATACAACACTGGAGCACTTGGTGAACAGAACCTCGCGTTCGGTGCGCGTAAGCTGCTCCGGAGCATCGTATATAGCTTCC
Organism: Marasmius sp. AFHP31; assembly: GCA_024721195.1. NCBI lineage: Eukaryota > Fungi > Basidiomycota > Agaricomycetes > Agaricales > Marasmiaceae > Marasmius > Marasmius sp. AFHP31. The sequence continues at coordinate 26,601 of JANHQD010003246.1, forward strand.
TGCGGGTATAAATGGCTCAGCCTGGAGAGTAAGTAGCGTAACAAACGAGCTTGGATACACACCTTTACTAGCCGTCTCTTCCTGGGCCAATAAACTCCGAGTAGAAACAAGACTTCAAGTATGGCATATGCAAATATTCCGGTCAAAATAATGTAACCGATTCCCCCTTCCAAGTTGCCTCTGTAGAGATGGTAATAGCTGTACCATACGACGTAGACCAGACTCGCTGGACCTATAAGGTTGAGGATAGCGATGGAGATTAGGATGAAGATGTATTCGGGAAGTGTCTTTCCCAACATTCTAATGAGGATAGATGGTCATATAGAAAGGTGCGAGTCCGAAATGAGGTGATGGTGGTACAAGTTCAGGCGCATCATAGCGCATCACCGAGCCCCTCTTGACGCCCGACGAGCGCTAAGTGGCTGGCTTGGCTTACATCACGTCCGCGGTCCTGCAGATTTTCCTCCTCCTTGCTTCGCTCTCCCCAACAGTCAACTCCTCGCAAAGAGTACCTTAATTCTAGTCACTCAACCTCGATGATTCCACGAAACGCCCTGAAACTTCCATTTTGGCCAAGGCTTTCCCAGTGTTGGAATGATGTTGATGGACAACAGCGGCGGCATCGAGCGCCATCGCATTCTCCTCGAAGCACGTTCGATCAGTTCTGGGTCGCTACTGGCGGAGGATATTTATCAAATATACGGGTGACCATGTGCTGTTTCTAAACTTCAGCTATAAAAGAATAGGATGAAAAAGGCGGGTATCGCCGGGCTGCCCTAGTCTCCTTCAAATTCGACGCGATGGCCGCTTCCTCTCGCTTGGGATACGTTCTTTTGCTCTCTGCTTTTGCTTTGGGCTTTCCAGTGCGTCGGAGCTATGACTCGAACCAGACACCGTTCGATGTCCAGGTATGGTTTTAGAAGTTGGCTCTTGTCGAGAACTTTCTGACAAGACGCATACATAGGGCCATAGAGGTGGACGAGGAGAGACTGTGGAGAGCACCTTACCTAGCTTTGCCTGGTACGTTTTCGCGTTTGTGGTGGCTTTATCTGTCCTGACTTTAGCCTTATACAGGGGTCTTATCGACGGGGTCACGACCCTCGAGCTTGACAATGGAATCACGAAGGTATCTCACTGAACTGCAGCCTTTGATGTTTTTTTCATTGAATGCGGGGTCATTCATCAGGACGGCGCAGTAGTTGTATGGCACGACGAGAACATCGTCGGAACGAAATGTCAGGATACTTCCCCTGCTGTGAGTCTCCTTAGTCGCATTCCTCCAGGTTCATCACTAATAATCCCAATCTCAGTTCGAAGAAGACCCAAATTTCCCATATGTTGGAAAATTCGTCGCAAACCTCACTCTGGATCAGATCAAGACTCTCGATTGTGGATCCGGCAGGCAGCTTGATTTCCGTGCGTCAACTTCATCCCACCTTCTTTCTACAGGGACCTTACCATGTTCCCGGTTTCTAGCTCTCCAGGTTACGTACCCTGGTACCAAGATCTCCACTCTGGAGGAACTCTTTGATTTCGTCGAATGTGTGGACCCAGAACACACCGTCGAGTTCAACATCGAATCGAAAGTGAACCCCGAACAGACAAATCAAACTCGCGCTCCTGAAGATTTTGTTCAGTTACAACACGAACTTTTCGCACAAAGTGTTTACTACGGCAAAATCACCGTAAGACCTAATCCTACTACCTCCTTACTATCCGTGACTCAGCCGCGACATTCTAGTACCAAAGCTTCGACTGGAGGACGTTAGTTGGGATGAAAGCCCTTGATCCGTCGATCAAATTGGCCGCACTAGCTGATCCGTACGTTCTCCAGCTTTTCTTCCGCCATGCTATGTAGATTCTAAACCGGCATGCCACCGATTAGAACCACACTAGTTGGACCCAACAACACCACCTCTGCCTGGCTCGCTGGCATCACCCTCGATCCTACGTCCAACGTGAGTCTCGGCATCCAACTCACCAATGCAGCCAAGCAGATCGACGCGGATATCCTCTCTACGGCTGACATCGCCAACGCGACAGCGCCTGACCCGACTCAACCTGGATATGTGCCATTCACGACGAAGGAGATGATTGATAGGGCTCATGAGCTTGGGATGCAGGTCAAGCCTTGGACAGTACGTCGCAATTGACAATTGAGGTGCTTCAAAGCCAATCGAACTGATTGCCGTTGTGATCTAGGTCAACAGGATGAACGTTGCGGAACAGTTGTTAGACTGGGGTGTTGATGGTATCATTACTGACTATCCATCCCATCTTCGTAGGATAGTGGAGAAGAGAGGGTCATCTGTCACACGTCAGTTCAAGGAGAAAAAAGTGATGGCATGTTTGGACAAGCACATCCAGATTGCGGGCGTGTAAACTAAAACATGAAATCAAAAATCGACATCGACGTGTAGGATATATGCGCGATTTGGGGACTATCGTGTTTGAGTACATTGCGTGCGTAAGTATATTCGTGTGTGAGTGGAGTCCGTGTATAAGCATAGTTCATGCGTGAGTACTAAGTAGGGCCTACGTATGCGTACGTTCGTGTATGAGTACATTATAGTTACATTGCAAAATCAAGGGTATAGGATGATTTGAAGGGAATATACTGTACAGTCCAAGTAATGTCCGTCTACGTACCTCACTGACCCTCTATCTTCTCCTGGTCAGAGGTAGATGTCGCTTCAGAGGAAGCTACCGACCGTCGGTGAACGTCCAGACACCCCACATTAACCCTGTTTCCTCCTTGCACTTCCCCTTTCCCCTCCTCCTCGACCGGCCGGCGTGGCGGAAGCTCGTCACCAAACACCTCGCCCAGCTCCTCCAAGGTACCATGCGCCGTCTCGGGATAGAAAAAGAACACCGCAGGAAACGAAAGCAAACACGCTCCGACCAATAAAAAGTAGTATCCCCCAGGCATCTCATCAAACAAAGGAGGCGTAATGAACCCGACCACAAAGTTAAAGAACCAGTCCGACGCAGTAGCGATAGCCATTCCTTTGGCACGCGCACGAGTGGGGAATATCTCCGCTCCAAGTAGCCATGGTGTGGGTCCCCAGGTCGCGCCGTAGATGAAGAGGTACACCCCGAACGCGCAGAAGATCCCTTCCGCACCCCAGTGACGATGTCGTCCTTCGGGTATACTGTTGACGAAGAACTGTAACCCACCGGCGACGGCCAGACTGACAGCCAGCGCGACGCTCCCTACGAGGAGGAAACAACGTCGTCCGAGTTTGTCTATGAAGAGAATGGACGGAATAGCCCCCGCACAGTACAAGACGGCGCAACCACCAGAATGAAGGAGAGAGTCCGCAATTGTGAAGCCAGCCCGATCAAGATTCTCAGGAAGAAAATGGAGGATTGCATTGATGCCGTTCAGTTGCGCGAACATTTGAGCAGTAAAGCCGATCAAGGTACGTTTTGTGTAGCGAGTGAAGAGTTCGGTCCAGGAAGCATTTGCACCTTCGAGTTGTTCGAATTCGAGGATATCGACGATTTCGTGGTAGGTTTGAGTGACTACGTGATCGGTGATGTCACCGCCTGCGTGTAGATCCGCAAGTGTCCATAGGCCTTCAGTCTTGAACCCGTTCTTGATAAGCCAACGAGGAGTTTCCGGAAGAAGAAAGGACATAGATATGAGCAACAGAGAGAAAGCAGCTTGAACCGCGTAAGGACCTCGCCTAGTGACAATCGTTAGCTATACCGGAATGTAACATAGGGGGGGCCGCACGCACCAGGAAATTTCTGAGGGCATGTCTAAATAGAACGCGTATCCGATCCATGCAGACGCCATATAACCACAATTGAGGAAGAAATACTCGATGCAGACGAATTTTCCGCGAGAATGACCGGGAGATATCTCGCACTGGTAGAGAGGAACCGTCATCGAGAGGAAGCCCACTATCGTTGCGTTAGACACTACTCCAGCCAACCGAAATTTGGAGAACCATACCCCCAACTCCCTGGAACGATCTTCCGGCAATCAACCATGAAAGGTTTTGAGCGAACATCTGTATGAATGCTACTTGGTACAATCAGAACCGTTCCAACAGAAAGACTTTTCAGGACGACACATCAGAGACGAAGTAGATACAAGCACCCAATCTGATTGACATTCTACGACTCAGAGAGTCGTTCAGATAAGCGGCACCAAATGAACCGAAAAGAGCTGTGATGTCGAGACAAGCAATGGTTATCGCTATGGTGTACGATGAGTCACATACCCTCTCTGAACATAGAGACGGCCACACCGATAAGAAACGGATTTATGACGGTCGCGCCTTTTCGAATCTCCTGCACAGACAGGTCCTTGTGATACATTCGGTGAAGAAATGATGGCTGAACGTGAAAGGCTGCAGTGATCCCTTGACTGTATCCGAATAGCGCGTCTCCCAGAGCTGCGAGAACGCATGAAAAATAGAGTAGAGGCTTTCCGGCCATGGATCTAGGGTAAAGAACGCTATATTTAGTTGGTTTGAACGAGTGGAGGGTAGCGGCCATGATGGTAGGAGACAGGTTGGATGATGTCCGAATTCTCACGTTTCTCACCTCAGTCATCGCGATAAAAAATTTCTGCGATGGACGTGATACTTTCTACTTGTCAAAACCGTGAGCTCGATGCAGCCTTGGGATCTCTCAGAACGTTGGGTCAAAATGTATACAATTTAGCTGGTACTTTTTGATCATGCCGATACAGGTGTTCAATTAGCCTCATTCTTCAACGCCAGACTGAGCCATTATGTCTCCAAGCTTCAAGGCTGTTTGATCGTAAAACTCAATCGTTTCATCTCGCGTTGCTCTCCGAAAGCGAAGGCTTGTCGTGATCTCCTGTATCTCGCGTTTTAGTCGCTGAAGTTGCACGGCCAACAGTTGGGCTATCAGAAGGGAGAAATCGATCAACAAATGCTTTCTCAATGAAGACTGAAGGACAAGCTCCTACAAGATTCGGGTGGCATCGAAGCTGAATGGATTGCAGTAGGTTCGGTTCCAGTGGACGAAGGGGCGGGTTCTTGCAAAATTGACTGCTGGCTGTTGGGTGGGTACATGAATTCGTCCGTGATCAGGTCATCACCGGGGTACCTATGTTGCTGGCAAGTCAGTGATACGCTCTCTCTTCTTACTAGTGCTCTTGCTTACTCTTGAGATAGTCTCGCAATACTTCCCGAGTCTTCTGGTGAGCATTCCCTCTCTCGCGGCGTGCTATCGATCCGGCTTCCCGTGCGGGTCCTAGTCTGCGTTGTCTTCTGAGAGTCTTGCAAACAGCATGGCGATTTAGGTCAGAAGCTCGTGCTTACCTTCTCGTCCCTCAGTGTGACGGATGTTCTCTGTGATCCACCTCCTCGATCCTCAGCGTCCTCTTGCGCATCTTTGAAGCTGGACAACTCTGAGTCCGAATCCGAGTCCGCCTGGGTTGTGACAGTTGTTGCCTTCGTTTTGGTCCTCAGTTTTGGGCTCGCTTTCCCCTCAACGTTGTACCACTTCTCCAACGCGTCAAATTGTTCTCCGGTAATCTTCATTGCCTCCATAACGCGTATTTTACGAAAGTCGTCCGCTCGAGAGCAAGAGATGTGTGATTTGAAACACTGCGTGCATCTGACGGACGTGGACGAGTGTCCCGCCAAAGGCGTACATTCCACATTCCGGCTATCGCATTGCTCACATGGCTAGAAGAGAGTGGATATCAGAAGGAGAACGAGCTGCCTCCCTAAACCTACCTCCTTCGCATTCTCTTTGCGCCACGTTCTTCGCCATTCGGACGACCCTTTCTGGTTGTACACATCTGAAAACCGACTCTTCATTTCGTCAGTCGTCTTGCCACTAGTGTCTTCGAGAATTTTCTTCGGTTTGGGCGCCATGGGCTCAGTAAAGTGTCAGAGATGGTCTACGGTACTAGGTAGTGAAGGCCAAGCTGGTCGAACAACAAGGACACAGAAGTTCCCAGGGGTCGGGATTTGGAAAGTTGAAACTCGCCAGCCACCTTGTGGCCTGTTCACGAAGTTAGCCGTATTAGGAAACTCTCCATTCAGAAAACACATTCTTATTTTTGAACCGCCTCAAGGCCTCGCCTCAGGATTTCTCCCGACCGCTTCCTATCGCGTAGGAAACGAGGGAATGAATCCCTTTGATACATAAATTCTTTGAAAATTTTCTCTTCCGGCTAGTACATAGTAGTCCACATCAGGAAAACGGTAGGTTTTGCTTAATTGATCTTATGCTTAAATCCACCTGCTTTGGCCTATTTTCGCGAGACGAAATGATCTTACTCTTTTTTTTTAGCATCTTATGCTGAGAATACCTCGCAGTCCATCTGAGAACCTCTTAAAAATTGTGGACTGCTTGAATATAATTAGTGTATCCGAAGCTGCTTTACCGTGCTCGCTCGATTGCCTGACTTTCAGCCTGGCGTCGGGCTTCGTTGACTTACACCTACATATAAGTACACCCAATTGATACTCACGACTAGCTATCTAGTATACTAGTATAGCATTAGCGTACAACTACATAATTAAGTAGGGACACAAGCCGAACTTGGGGAGATTTTCACTGCCGTCGTTCGTCTTATATGGCACGTGGGCACAACTGAGCAGTTCTACGGGAAAACCCGAGTGGCTTGTCGAACCCGGGTCCCGAGTCCACAATACCGCTGGCTCACGGTCGTTTACCAATCTCAGGCACCACCATTTCTCCCCCCATCCCCAGACGGTTTTACTGACAGTACCGCGGTTGACATTTATTGAGTGTTTGTCTTTGGAAAGCTATGGTCAACGGTGTGTGTTTTTCATCTTGGTATACAGACTGGTGCTGAACTTTGTTTCACCGAAGGTAGTTAACTGTGCAGTTTTCCGAAGATTTGTCTGCTCCTCCGAGACAGAGACTCGGCCGCCAAGGTATGTTGGTTTGCCCCTCATGAATTATGGATACACGGCTTACTTGAGGACCGCCAGATCTCACCCGATGGAGCGAGCTGAGCTGGGGTCAGCGGGTATCTTCCATGAGGTTGGGAACAGGTTGGGGAGGAGAACCCAGTATGTATAAGTATGTACCTAATAGTTCTGCTTTGTTAGTTCTGCATTGTAGTATTGATTACCTTTCAATAGATGTTCTGTTTGGTTTTCACTGCCGCTCGTAGATCAGGTCGCCAAACGGTTGAGAATCCTATAGTACAGCCGAAACACAAGATTAAGCATATGTGTGTATCCAGATAAAAATCAGTGCTTAAGCACAATTTTAAGCAGTCTTAAGCAGAGTAAAATAAGTTTTCGGAGAGAGCTCCTTTCCGAGAAAGCGCTCGTGTCTTAACAAGCAAAAATGTGCTTATTCGTCTTGATAGGCAGATTTTCGCTTATTAAGACATTTAAGCAAACCCTACCGTTTTCCTGATGTTCCCGCTCACCTGAGATGAGCCACAGTTGCTCGCTGTCTATGTTTCTGCAACCACTACCGGTATTTCACACCATCTATTCGACCGCTCCAGTTCAATTTTGACGGCTTGTGCTCTACACAAGATACAATCACCCCCTAATTTAGATCCGATTCGAAGATGAATCCGACGACGTCTTCCGGAAAAAGAGACTACTGTAATTGCCGCGGAAAATGCTCCCTGGCCCACCGTCACGAATGTATATCCGGTCACAAGCATGTGTGACCTCGTGACAATATTTCTTTCCTTTCAACTACCATGTTCAATGACCTTCATCTTACTATCTCATCGCATTCCGCGCCCTCAATCGCCCAAGTTGATTCTATCAGCAGGTACGTCGTCAACCAATGAGGTTTTTTTTTTTTTGTTCTGCTCGTGATGGTAACGAGATCATAACAGACTGAGAGACCCTAGAAGCTCCGATTCTAGGTGAGATTGAGACTGCAAAATCTCCTCGCTCGCTCAAATGATAAGTAGCCGGAAGGATATCCTTGTGCGGCATTAGCAGATGGAGCTATAGGTCGTTATCCCTAGGCGCGACCATAATGTACTCAAAGACATGCGCATTTTCCCCTATTCTTTTTCGTTGTCTCCGAAGGGCAAGGGCAAGCTACTGGCGATGTGCTGATTATTCGTTTATATCGGCTTGTCCAACTTCATGCGAACTAATTTGTCAGCCTCAAATCGGGTCAGGATACCAACCGCTGAAATGGCACTAATTCGACGATGCCTCTGCCCTTTTCTCTGCGGCACCGGAAACCGATAGAAATCATCCCCTCGTTATCCTTATGCTTTCAACGGTCGCCATGATTACATGGTTTTGTGCTCACTGACTGGTTGTTGCTGACTTCGTTGGCTAGAAGATCTCACGACTGTCTTTTTACCCGTCCAACACGCTACTATCGATTCGCCGGGTTCGGGATTCCCATTTATGGCGATCGTATTGCAGAGAAGATTCTTTTTGCTGCAGAAAACGATGTCCCTGTTACCGCTGGTGCCAAAGCAGTTGATTGGACGGTCAAGCAGCGGTTGACGCAGATGAAGATAAGAAGCACGCAGCGCAAGTCGTCGAGGGAGTCTATGCGACATCTTCCTCGCCCTTAAAATTACTAAGTATCACCAAACTTACACTACACAGATTACATTCAATCACGCGTAATCAAAGCCGGTGGGCAACCTTAGTCTAACTCGGGGAAGAAGAGTCCTGACAGATGGGTCAAGAGCACGAGGAGGGGTGCATTGTAAGCTATGGACGATCTCATCGGACCAGAAATTCCCTCTTCGCCGAGCTTGCTTCGGACTACATCCTGCACCTGCATACAACCCTCGCGCGATCACCGAGTTCCTCATTGTCGCCACTTACCTTATATCCAGGTCACCCTCATTGCAAAACTTCGTGGTGGGTATGCCCTTCGGTTTTGTGGACTTGTGGGCGTTGGTGGTTCTAGATGATATAGCAAAGGTCTGCCCACAATCTGTGCCCTTCTGAAAGGGGGCTCTTGCCGTTTATCCACCCTGGGATGTGCTTGGTGTCCTTTGCATTAACGTCCTTTTTTTGATGTATGACATGTCACACAAATCACTTCCGCCACTTTGTCGCGCTTTCGAACGCATTATATTTCTCTCATTCCGCCACGTCTTTGTCCTTCTTGAGAACATTTGCAACAACAGTGTTACCATACAAATTTCTTCTACTCCGCCACGATTCGTCTTGATGATGTGAGGAAGTCGCCACTCTGCTGACCATTCGCTGACTGAGTGGTTTACTCACTGTCCGGCCTTTCCGGGCTCTCCGGTCTTCTGGAATATACAAATACCCCTATGATTATCGAGGGCTACCATATCTATCATCGTCATCAACATGCGCACCACTACTGTTACCTCTGCTACGACTACCGTCAAAGGATCTCTGCTTTACTTTACACCGCCCTCTGACGGCTCTCGTCCATACACCCGTATGAACGGATCTCTCGACTCCTCGCAGCCTAAGGACAACTGGGCCCGAGAAAAACAACTCGTGGATATTGAAGACGTTCGAGCAAGCGGTACAGAACACCTGTATACACTCGACAAGAACGGATTTCAGTACCTCACTGAACCTGCAAAACATACGAGTTTTTTGAACGACAACGAAATCAGGAGGGAGTATTACCCCGAGAGTGCAGAGCTAATCAAGAAGGTTACGGGTGGAAAGAAGGTTATCTTATTTGATCATAGTACGCTCTCCTTCTCATAAGTTCGTGGCTCAATTCCACATACTAACATGGGTTCGTAGCGATTCGTCGTCGCCAACCAGGAACTCTCGACTCCGGTCCCACAAGCCGTCAACCAGTCTCGCAAGCTCACGTCGACCAAACGACCCAATTTGCACGCAATCGCGTAACTCGGCATCTGCCTGCCGATGAAGCCCAGAGGATTCTCTCTTCGGGAGGTCGATTCCAAATTATCAACCTATGGCGTCCTATATCAAACCCGGCGTACGACTGGCCGTTAACGTTGTGCGACTACCAGAGTATCGACGCGAAGAGGGACCTGGTCCCCGTGGCGTTGATCTATCCGGATAGAGAGGGGGAGACGTTCGGAGTCAGATTCAATGAGGGACATCGGTGGAAGTATATGAAGGGGATGGGGGTAGAGGACGTTGTCTTAATCAAGTGGTACGTCACTGTCTCTCAGTCGTTAAATCAAATTTGGCAGGATGTCGATAGCTCATCTTCCTTTCAGTTATGACTCGGTTGAGGATGGAAGCGTTGCGGTGTTGACGCCGCATACTGCCTTTGAGGACCCGACAACACCTGAGGATGCACCAAAGAGAGAATCGATAGAGCTAAGGGCCTTAGTGTTATACTAGCTAGATTTCTCTTCTGAACTACGTCTGCCGTGTGGCAAACCTTTGAGAATACAACCTGCATACATAGACGTGCGGGACACATAATACACGTAGAACCAGCCCAATGTGTCAACAGTAACATATTCGCCACTAGAATCAACACTCCATAAGGCTCCTTGATAATGTCTTCGGAGTCTTTGAAGATAAATTGTCCAGTTCATCTATTTTAATTGGAGATTGTTGTGAAGGATATTCCCGGGACTCACGACTATCTCTATGTCAGCTCCGCGGATGCTGTGCGAACAACGTGAGGAATTGTCTACACTCTCGGATACACTCGCCCGAGAAGTTTGATGGACCTCCCGCCTCGCGAAGTGAATGGACGTGACTTGTTGCTGGACGCTGTCTACCGATTTGCCATAAGCCACACGTACAATGATCAACGTTGGTGCGAGACCCTGGAGTTCTCCTTTTCAGTACTTTGGAAATCCTATAAATTCTGGGAACATACCGCCATAAGAGTTGACAAAATGGCTAGATCAACGGGAATAATGCCATTAGAGTCCGGGTCGAATACGAGAGGTACGACCATCGCCACTATCAAGGTGGTTGAGTAAAGCGCCCGGATTCAAGACTTAGGTCGAGTAATGAGCTAAAGCCATTATAGGAAATCTGAGTACAAACATGGTAGCGACAATTGCTTTGTACTTTGCATTTGTCTGTTCACCCAAGTATGTTCTTGATTCTCGACTGATCCACCAAATACGTCCACCTAATATCCAAGGTTTGCTTTTTTCAAACGCCTATAGGGAGTGGATATGAGGATCGACTCACCCGTCAAAAACGAGAGTAAATTATTGAAGACTGCGGTAGCTATCCAGGAACACATAGTTATACGATCTGCTTTGACGTAAAGAGATGCAAATGCAGGGTTGTCCATCCCAAGGGACAGTATAGTAGATCCTGCGAGAGCTATCCCTGTTGAAATGAATGTCCGGCGTAATCAGGAATTTGCTCGTATCAAAGTGAAAATACAATACCATTTAGGACGAAAGCTGGAATAGCAAGGGCGTACAATAAAGCCCTACGAGATCCCCAGATGGCGTAACACCGATGAATTTACGATCCACGTGAACAAGAACCCAACATAAGTTTAACCATGTGAGCAACGGAACTCACAAGCATGATATCTGCAATAGCACTTGATTCGGTATGCATCAGCGGCTTGATTCAACCCAAGGAGGAAACGGGCCCACTTCATGAGCTGGCCGTGATGTTGGTTATTGATCTGCTCAAGAGATCAAGGAAAGAAAGTACAAGCCAAAAGTATGCTTACATCCAGGCCGTTGCCACCTTGTCAGATTCCATGTACTCCACGAGCGGCTCGTAATCCCCAGCTTTCAAAGCACGAAATCCAACGGAGGATTGTCGTACCAGCCCGAGTGTTTCAATTACAACGGCTATGGTCGCTAGGATAAACAAGAAAACCGTACAAAACATGTACAATGGTGACGTGGACCTCTTGTGATGTAGGACGTGAATACAATTGTGTACAACCCTGCGGGAAGAGTTAGGTTGCAAGTCCTTGGTTTCGTCGACAACAGACTCGCCGTAAACAAGAAATAGGGACTGGGAAGGCCGGTGTGTTAGAAGCGCTTCACAACTGGACCAAAAACCCACTGAGAGTGTGATGACAGATGTCGCAATAACATTCTGGATGGCGAGAACGGTCTCTATAATGGTATCAAGGTTTTCCGAAGCCATATCTGAGTATCTTAAGTGTCGAAGAGTTGGAGCGCCGAGTCCCCGGTGTCAGCGTGTGCGAAGCTGGGCCCCATTTATAGTATTGATATCCCCGGCGCTGGAAGCACGTACAATCTCTCGGATAATGCATCAAACATTCCATAATACCCACCGCGTTCATATGTGAGTCTTGTGAGGTCAGGTTCTGGCAACTGAGATTGCAGGCTCACGGCGACTGATGGCTCAGATCAACCAACAGCCTCAGATCTGATCAAATAGATTGTAATTGCTAGAGCTCAGTTCTCTGAGATAGTTACTTCTGTTGAGTAAAATTTACCTCAACGAGGATGTGCCCTTTCGATATCCTTTCCTTATTCCTCTCGCGCTAATGAATACTCAATACTGGATCCGGAGATATGTTTCCCTCACCAAAATCTTTCCATCGAGTTTGAGAAGCAATCGGAACGCAAAGTGTGGGACCAGGGCTTTCAGGACAGGATTAGTTCAATTGAAGATTGCTGACGCGATGGTAGGCTGTTGGTCTTCTTCTTGGCACGAAGATATGGTTACTTCAGCTATCAGAGTCGAGATCCTTCTCATCAGCTCGGTTCCCACAGCAACTTCCTGTGCACGCAGTAGTCAATGCAAAGTCTACATCAGCATCTTGAGAAGATCAAAGCTGCTTGGCAAAATTCAGGCACAACTTAAAAGTTATCCATCCCGGGTGCCGAGGCTTCTCATGGTCTCCTCCAGCCGATGTGTCAGGGGTGCTTTTCCAAGGTAAAGTAATCAGCAGCTCTGATTTGACGTCTTTGATCACCCCACTGTCTTTTAAGACCTGATTACAGGCTCCATTTGAGCTAATTAGTACCCATCTAAGCCTATATCCTCATCTTTGAATCCAACACCTTAAAGACTGTTCTCCGTACACGACTCGACTGGTGCTCCAAATAATGCCACGTTAACCCCAAATCAGCGGTTAGTGACATGGCAACCCCATGGCTAGATCTCCAATCAATCATAGTAAGATAGTATTGATATAGAGATGTCGAGTTTTGGCTGCAGCCACGACTTGATGCTCCAGATAGACCGTATGCAATCTGAGTTAAAAAAACCATGTGACAAGACCAGTATGTCAGAGTAAGGGCATCTTAACCCGTGGCCTAGGATTCCCATACCCACATTCCATGTCCACATCACATCTGGTGAAGTGGCAGTCCCAGCAACAGTAGCATCACATCGGTGGTGCCTCATAGGACCACTATACAGCTGATTACATGTGGGAGGCTTTGTAACCGGTAAGCTCGTACCATTTAAGACCTGAATCCGAGCTCTCTTGGAACTACCCAGTACCCATCCGAGCATATCTCCTCATCTTTAAATCTGGCCCCTGATGAAGTGTGCCTCCGCTCATCCCATTGAATGTCTTTATCTCACTTCAAAACCCCATATCCTTATTGCTGTAGGTCCTTTCAGTCCTGCTTGTTTCAGTGCTACATGGCCCTCATCGATCATTCACATACCCAGGTCGGTTTTTTACTATATGGTGAGTTGTCCTGCAATCTTGTCGCTCGTGTTCTGAGGCAAATGGAAATCCCAGGGATATACACAGTGCTCTATGCCTTGTGCATGTATATTCTGTACACCCGCAAAAACGATCATTACCGAGCCCACGTCTTGTTGGTTACCGCCTTATATGTGGCTTGTACAATCACGTTGGGGCTCAAGTTTGCTATCTATGCACTTGAAGCTCCCGTGGATCTTCTTGAATATACCGTAAACCTTCCTGTTTTAGCCCCGCAGAGGCTTTCTCCGGAGCAGACGATACATCTCAAATCCTTGAGACAGGACCTGAGAACCGAGTACGAGACGTGAGTGACTTTGCTTGAAAGACGGTACTTCGATAACCTTAACAGTTTAGGTGGAACCGGCGCTCCCTAATATCGGCGATTCATTCCTTCATCGTCTTTGGAAAGTACGTCCACAGGCACAGGCCCGAGTGTCAATACTCTAGCATAATAATTTTTTTTCTTCGACAGTTTCGTAATGGACATCATCATGGTGAAACTTCGTTTGGATTGGTATAGGACATCTTAGTGTCTAACGTGCCCCATCACTAGGTCTGGCGGTGCTATCTCGTTTGGGGGCGGCGACTTCGAGTTGTTGTGGTCCCAGCGCTGATGTGCGTCGTGACGAACGGTAGATCTCCCAAATTCCTCAAGATATCTTTCCGATCAACTAGTATCGTTGTACAGGCATCGGTATCGCATCCGTTGTGGCCCTGAGCAATTCCTTCGACATGTATTCGGACAGGATTTCAAGCATTATACAATCTGGCGCATGGACCATAGTGACTTTTGCCGTTTCTGCTCTCGTTAGCAACGTGCTTCTGACTGGTCTCATTGGTGAGATACACTTAACGACTTGGTACAACTCCACCAACTCACTCAGTACCCAAGCTGGAAGAATCTTTTTTATATCCCACCAGGTAGGAAAGTACCTCCCAGCTCACGGGCTGGTATCGAGGATGTATAGAACCGCTATTTCCGCTACGTGAGTAGCAATTTGCCTGGCCCTTGACTTGACCCATGCACCGAGTGCTCATCGACGTCTCACATCAAGCCTGGAGTCGGGAATGATATATCCAATTACGCTCTCGATTTATGTTGGCTGTATGCAGACCGTTAGTAGAGCTCCACAGGACTCAAATTCAGGTGAGAACATGATGCACTACAGTTTGGCACTCGCAACCGAGTTAAGTGTGCAGTCGGTGCCAACGATCATGGTACGCATTCTGAACCTCCGACTACCGCCATGTTCTAACTCGAGTACAATTTACCAAGGGAATCGCTTCGACCTTTATCATTGTTCGCACCGGACTCGGTGTGACCGTGAACGACGAACGGTCGTTCAAGGAAAGCGTTCTGGGCAATACTACACAAGGTTCACACCATCCTGACTTCCCACAACGGAGATTTATTTCGTGGAGTTCAAGAGCAGGAGATGAGGAGGAGGAGGCTTATATTACACGGCATGGTCCACGTACTGAATACCGGTTCCGGAGTGATGAAAGGGAGGAGTATAGTATGAAGAAGCAGCGGGCGCGAGACTTGGGGTCCGGAGACATCAATGGTTGAGGGTTACTTCATACACTTGATAAAGAGATTGACATCTCTTCAACTTGTACAGCAAAAAAGATCCTTACCTTTCCGATGCCACTTCTGCCCGGAAAACCGATTGATATGTTGCACGAAGCCAGTGACACATTGCTACGTATTGGGTTTGGATTATTCTTTTTGGGAACCCAGATTGACAGGTGTGACCGTTGCTATCTGGGAGCCCCACCGCCTGACCTTTCGATTCTTCTAGCCGCCAGAGCATGTCAGCCACCTGAGGACAGCTTGGAAGTTCAATTTCCGTGCCCCATCGCTGATAAGATAAATCTGGGTCATCCTGTAATGTCCTTCTCGCATCCCTCGTTCACGTTCTCTCACTGTTTGATGAAATATCACGATCTGACCCATGGATGTGTAATGCCCTGGATTAGGTAAATCGCATAGCATCTTTACTACCTCGCACC
Source organism: Marasmius sp. AFHP31 (assembly GCA_024721195.1). Taxonomy (NCBI): domain Eukaryota; kingdom Fungi; phylum Basidiomycota; class Agaricomycetes; order Agaricales; family Marasmiaceae; genus Marasmius; species Marasmius sp. AFHP31. The sequence continues at coordinate 42,183 of JANHQD010003246.1, forward strand.
GCCTCCCAAGCCACTGCCATTGGGATGTGCCCTGTTGCGGCTCACTCATGCGAACGCCAGAAAAGTGGAATGTCAAATATGGAATTCATACACGGATATTACATTAGCAGTAAGACAATTGGGGCCCCGCACGAATTAGGAACGACGCAATGGCCCTCAAACGTTAGAACTCGAGATTCTCCAATTGCCGACTTCGCCGAATCTCATGTATTTTGGATCGACTCAGACCCGCGTTGGATTTATGTAGCTTCAAGAAATTCGAAATTGTACAAACACTCCAAGTGAGTGGTGACTGCAGACGTGTTAGAAAGCAGCTGTGGATCCCGTAATGGTTTTCACCAGCTACTGGTCGTCATCAAGCTCGTCTTCTTCCTCCACGGAAGCCTGAGGACGATTGGGAGGAGTATGACCTGGTTGGTGGCAACGACTACACTTATGAGGTCCTCGCGTGGTGGTCCCACCAAGAGTCCCACTTCTCTTTGACTTCGACTTTTCCCCACCTCACACTCGACCCTCACTGGCATCAGCCATGATAGTAGGGTGGAATGGTGAAACAAAACTTCTAGGACGCTGTGATAACACAGCCAGCAAGACACCGCAGCTAGCGAAAGGGAACGAGTGTGAAAGAACGGACACGGTAGACCAAAAGCATAGAATTCTGTTACGGGAAAGAGCGGCACGGCCATGGCCGGAGGCACCGAGAACACGGTATCAGCTTCGGCGAGAGAGAGGGATACCACAAGAGTATATCGGTAGATTCCGGTGGCGAGAGTTCGCAGTCAGGATTTTTTTGCTTCTCCGCGAGCCTATGCACCGACTACACGGAGACGCACAAAGGAACAATGTCAAGGCCGAGATGTAGAAGGCGATGGGGGGTCCGTGAGTGTACTAGGACACCAGTACACGAACATTCGGCGTCCTCCGTTGTGTATCGACGAGAACAACTAAAATCAGAATTCAGGATACCCGGGACAGAAATGCAGCAAGACGCACCGAGGCCCAATTTTCATCCAAAACCTCGAGATCTGCGTTCTTGAGTTCCCAGAATCCATCGGTTTGAGAGAGTTCGTGGTAGTTCGGGAACGAAAAGAGGGTGAGAAAGGTTCACGAAGCTTGGGACTGAGTATAAGAGTATCGAGGCAAAAACGGAAACCGGCACACCATTTTACCGACCGAACCCTCCCCAATGTCCATCGGGGTCGTTTCTATCCTCCAAAAAGCTCGAGCAAAACAATCTAATTGCTGATACCAAGTGCTCTTCAGATTCTTGTTCGAGGTCAAAAGGGAAGGGTGAACCGGATGCGAGGTAGAGGAATAATGGTGGCCCTACAAAGGTTACTAATTCAGCATGTAAATTTCTGAGCCGCTGAGAACAATTCCGGTCTCCGAACTCTCCTTTACTAGTCTTTCGACTCTCCAAGACCTGGGGCTGTATTGAAACTCCATTCTCTCGGTCTGCCGTGTCCAGTGTTTTCGCGTCACTTGCCCGTTCCCCACCGCAGAATTGCGCGAGTTTCTAACTCCAAGCCGTCAGTTGCGTTACTATTGTAGTGTTTCTTGCGCTATCGCCTGTTTCTACCATGGCTACTCTCATCTCCCCGCTATGCCTCCCCAATCACGATCCGACTACTTATATATGGCGTAACTTATTGGCACATATCTAACACATCCCGATTGTACGTACGTGGTTTATGTTGTTATGCATTCGTGTAACTAGTCATGATACTTGTACTTGAACGTCAATCATCCATGCCTGTACATCCTTTGGTCAGCGGGGTAAGTATTCTTAGGATACCAACAATCTTTCGAGTTCAAACCAGATATGTGTGAAAAATTACACCCGACATCACATTCCTCGGCATCAAGAGGGAATGAAACCCCCGGCGGGCAGAGAGAGGCTCACACTCGCCTATGGCAACGACCCAGATTACCACTACCCCATCGATGCGCTCGTAACCTGAGGTCAAGTACTGGTACATCGTCAATGTCTTGAAGCAAATCGTCATCCTCGAAGTACATGGAATAGACTAAGGTCTCGGTGGACATGTAAGGCCGCCTGGCGAAATGGCATCGCGTCTGACTACGATGAGCGACTGATCAATTGTATCAGGAGATTGCAGGTTCGACCCCTGCGGTGGTCAGTAATTAGATCCTGTAGCTCCATTTTTTTAATCCTGACGATCCGCACACTTCTCATCAGAGAACACAAACGCAGACTCCCGTCAATCACATCCTGTACCTCCCCAAAACCCTTTAGTCAGCAGAGAGATAGATTTTGCTTGGAAGATGCAGCTCTTACGTCTCCGGCTAGATCGCTAATGACCTCCCCTCAAGTTGGTCCGTGCGCGAAGCTTCTTCGCTTCGGTCGGCGTTGGCAGTAGGCAGGATCTTTTCACCTTCCCTTCTTCTCCCACCGATCCCTTGTGTATCTCAAATCAAAAGGACGTGTAATTGCCGTCTGTCCCCACGTTGACATGGATATCGATGCGTCCTTTTCTGTTTTGAACGTTGCCCTAGGATCTGACTTTGAGTCAAATCCGCCACCTCAAGGACAAAGATGACGTTCCCCTGTTGAACGGCAAGCTCAAGCTTCGAATGGACGGAGGAGACCTAAACGGCTTGTTATTCTTGCTTTTAATGGGCTACGGTGCGCCCTTACCCTCTTCTCAATTGTCCGATTCTCAAGTTTAGCCAATAGCGTAGTCAATGAATCAAGATGCAAGGACGGCGAATGCTTCGGCCATGAAGACACGATAGCGACTGGTTTTGGCTCAGCAAGGACGCTCGTAATCGCCGGCACATTCAGTGGATTGATTCGGTCCTTTCATATGGGTATCCCTCGAGAGTCGAGTTATCCTCCCCTGTACCCCGCTTTGCCATTCAGGTTGGTTGGCGTAGACATTCTCTCTGTTTGCTCAGTGCTTCGACCATTCAAGACCTTATCGCGAGTCTAAATCATGCCCTGGTTATTGCGTGCCGTTTTGCTCTCCTCGCTTTCGAGATAGAACAACTCCGCTCTTTCTGCCCATTATGCATCACGCCCAGTCTTTCATATCCTTTGCCTCTCACTATCCAACCGTAGTGTCCTTTGATATCTCAGGGGACTACTTCAATGCTTGACATTTTGTCGTGCCATATACTCCACTCTTCTCCCACGACTTATTTGTCGTCTCTCCAGGCTGTTTTTGTTTACGTTGCTCTCTGACCCTCGTCTACATTCCTACAATTTAGCTGCTATCGATCTTTGCTTCGAGTAGACAGATGTATGGATAGAGGATTCCCGAATTCATCGAATTTCATACATAGTCGTGAATAGGAAAGTGTGCCATACATACACACACCGGTCATGGGGAGTATGTAGCACACAAAAAAGGATATGCATCAAGAGGGAATCGAACCCCCGGCGGGTCGAAATCGTAACTGTACCGCACAACCTATGGCAACGACCCAGGTTACCACTACCCCATTGATGCGTCCATGAATGTGTGAGAGATGGAGTGTTGCTGTACCTGAAAGATATATGAAAACCAAGGTACTGGTGTACTCGAGTCCTCCCTAATGCCTGTGAATTGATAAATCCCGTTACCTATCCGAAACCTGATCTCCTTTGTGATAATCCAATCTCACAAACTGACAATGTCGATGTATGCAAGCTCATCAGCCGGTTCGGTGGCGTAGTTGGTTATGGCATCTGTCTTACATGTGTCGCAGAGAGCCCAAGTAATCGCACAGAAAGTCTCCAGTTGAAGTAGTTCCAGCCTGGCTCGACTCGTGATGATTATCGTTCGCATTTTCTACCCCGCTCATTAAGTGGTTGCAACGTACTCGAGAGCTGAAAAACCTCACCTCAAGATGGTCTGTGCACAAACCTTCTTTGTTTCCCGTCCTCGGCTGGGTAGACGGAGAATCTTCCCATCCTCGTTTTTCTTCCCAAACCTCCATCATCAGTCTTCGATCGGAACTGCATGACTGTTGGATGAGGGAGTGGTTTAGGTCGAAATTGGGAATCGGTGAATTTTTGACCGCTTTCTCTTCATCCCTGATTGCGTTTTCCTTTCCGGCAGGTGTATGCCTTGAGCGTGAATGCGTCGGCGATATTAAAGAAAGATTGTCAAGATTATCGACAGTCCCCAGTGAAAACACAGTTCCTGCGTTGGTTTTGGCGTCGTAGTACGCGGGTCCCCAATTATTTCCTTGATCCTGGTTTCGAAACTGTAACGGGTCCTTACTTCTCACACACAATCGCTAGTGTGACCTCTTTCTATTCTGGATATAGAAGAAGGTACGACGATTGTGGTAGTGAGTAGTAAAGATGATAGTGTAAATATTAGTAAATAGAAACAGAAATAAAGGAGGGGGGGAATTGGAAATATACCCTATTCGGATAGCCCCGTTACAGAAACCTACCTTTGGCCACTGGTACGTTGTTGACCTCTTTTTGATTTCAACTCATTGTATAGCTACCGGCTCCAGTAACGCAGAACGCATTTTCACGGTGCTCTGACCCTTCAAAACCCTAGAGATCAAAGGTCCTGGTCTGGAAATTGTGCCAGCTCCTACCGATAGTCTTGTCCCCGCAAGCTTATTGCCCTTCGCTTTAGTAACCAAGTTCCATGTCGTGTCTAGTCTTTGACATCCTTAATCTCTCAGCAATCACAATATCCTTTGGTATCTCCGATCCCTGAGGTAAAGCGCATTATCACTTGACTTGTTTTGATTTGCCAGCCCACCTTTCTGCTGTTATCATATGTTTGCGTACGGACCTGCTCCCTTTCTCAGCTACTTAGTTGTTTGCGTTATTCCCCAACCCTTGTCTACATAGCTGCTTTCTGGCTACATCAATACATATCGCCGACTGGCACAGTAGACCAACGGTAGTGAGATTCGCAGCATTCACTGAAGCACGTGTCAGTAATGAATTCATTCCGAGATAAGATTAGAGCGAGAGATGAGCGCCAGAGAGATGATTGTTTAGGCGCCTAAACGATCAGTATTCGCTTCTCTCCTCTCGCGCTCATCTGCTCGCTTCCCTCTCCGTCTCATCGATTTTTCTCTCTTCCTTTCGCGTTTTCTCGTGTCCATCCAAGATGACTGAAGGTCCTCAAGGCTCACAGCACCAGATTCCACGTCTAACAACGGCAGACCGCTTGCGAACTAGACTCGGCTTAGTCCAGGCCAACTCCCTCTCCAATGAACAAAGAGAGAAAAAGACGCATACACCCGCTATGGTTCAGTTTAACAGGACGATACCACTCTTGGTCAAGGTCAAAAGTAACTTCAACATCTGGAAACGGAACATGGAGAGAAAAGAGCAGGATGCGAGATGCCTACAGAACCCAGATGACCCCGAATGCAGACCTGCTTCACCGCAGGCCTCGCTTTGGTCATATACGGAGGAGGAGGAGAAGCAGCTGAAGCTCAGGTCTGTATTTGAGAAGATGAAAGAGTGGCTAACTCCCGACAAAGCAGCCAAGATTGAAGGTCACCTCGAAGGTAACAGGGACTCAGGTGGACAGGCCGCCCAGCAAACACCTTCTACCTCGAAGCAGACTGACAAGATCCCTATCCCCGAGGTCGTCGAATGCGAACGTGACAAATCCGTCTTGGAGATTCCAGCCATCCCCGATTTCCTCTTTGATTACGCGGACTACTGCCACAACATTCCCATTCCCCTCGCTATCTTCACTCGCCAGAACCTCGAATGGATCCACTCGAACCAGCACGTCATCAAGACGCACAAGAAACCAACCCCGTTCGGCACATTCAAAGTTGTCGAGATGCCTGAACTCGTGACGAAGTTGCGTATCATCGAGGAAGATCTCGAGGGCCTAACATACTCCCAGTTCAGAGAGGTGGGCGAGAACTGGTGGGCCTTTGAAATCACGCGAGAGAAGAGGCATGGCCGTGCCTTCCACGCCGACTGGGCAAGGAAGCACCTCCATGCATTCGAGGCGTTCAAGAATAAGGAAGAGACCTACCGCCTGTGGAAACCAGACGAGCTGGCGGTGAGAAAGGCAAGATTCGCGCATTCATGGGTTTTCGACAAATCCAACTACACGAGGATCGCCGACAGCGTCGACACGCAACTGAAACTCGAACGTAGGTTGAAGGAGGCCGAGGAGAAGTTTGAGAAGGAGCGGGAGTCGAAGCGCAGGAGGTTCAACGATGCAGATGGTAACTGTTCGAGGCAGGGAGGCTCCTCCAATCCCTTTCCGGGGGGCAGCAAGGGCAAGTCTCGGGCACCTTGCTGCTTCCTCTGTGCAGTCCGAGGCCACAGGTCAGACCAACACCAGGTCTCGACCCACGGTGTGCCCATCTGGGCCGGTTACGAGAATGGGAAAATCGTCCACCCCAAGTCCAAAAAACCCCTCTGCATCGCCTGGAACTCAGCAGGAGCGGGAAAATGCGCAAGCTCATGCTCAGCCGAGCACCTCTGCACCTTCTGTGGAAGCGCAGCCCATCACGCCTTCGCGTGGTTGTGCCGCCCATCCCCCCCTCCCTCCGCCGAACGAAAATGAAGAGCCCAATTTGGACGAGCTCTTCCACAACATCGCTACCCCAATCATGCTCTCGTACGCAGACCTCTCATCCTCTATTCACCATCGTGCTTCCGTTTCGAAGAACCCCATTCACGACAACCTGTACAACAAAATCGTTACTCCCTACGACGCTGGCGCTTTCGAATCATTCCTTTCCAAGCATGACCTGCACGACTCTTACCCTAGCCTCATAAACGGGCTCCGCCATGGTTTTCCCCTCGGTCGGATGCCGATGCTCAAACACACTACGATTATTCCCAACCACCCCACATGCAAACAATATCCCGACGTAGTGGAAGAATACATTGAAGGAGAATTGAAGTGCGGTCGATTCGAGGGCCCTTTCACAAGGAGTGAGATGGAGGAAATTATGAGGGGACCGTTCGTCTCGTCCCCCCTCATTGTTGCGGTCCAGGAGCAGGGACCGGGGCTACCCCTGAAATTCAGGGTTTGCCGACATCTTTCGAAGGAAACGAAAGATTTCCCATCGGTGAACTCCTACGTTGATAAGGAGGACTTCCCAACACGCTTCGACACGGCGTCAAAATTCGCTGAACTGGTGAGTAGACCTATATTCCATGCGTTGAGCATTCTTTCCTATTGGGCGTGTTGAGCACCCATTGTTCCCTTCCTGCACGCTGAGCGGTCTTCCTATCGAGGCGTTGAGCTCGTTTCCTGATGCGCTGAGCACTCCATATGGCGTTGAGCCTATTTCCCGGTTTCGGCGAGCTCCCTTCCTGTGCATGTGCCTGGACCTCCTTTCACTTCTGCTCCTTGCTCGTTGGGCATAGGCTGACAAACCTCTCAGGTCGCCACCGCTGTGGACGGCTACCAGGCAGCCTCTGTGGATATTGAAAAGTTCCATAGAACCTGTCCGGTGATCCCTGACCACAAACCTTTCTTGGTGGTCCAAGGAAGGTTGGGTTACTTCTACGTTGACCATTGCGTCCCTTTCGGGGCGGCATCTGCGAGCAGTAACTCGGGGATGATTGCAAATGCGATGGTTGATTTCTGGGTCGCCGAGGGTGTAAGACCTATCGTGAAATACGAGGACGACCTGGCAAACGGCCGGATACCTATCCGAAGAAAATGCCACGATGGCATCTTCAGGCGAGTTTCCCCGACCCGTACGCTCGTATCCCCTTCTGTTCCAACACCTTCCTCGACCCTGTCTATACCTATCCCAAGCGACAGCGCTAGCGAAGCAGACGCCTTCCTCTCATCCTTCCCAAGCCCACCCGATCCCACTTCCCCCATTCCTTTCAACCCTTTCGACCCTAACGAGGGCTTATTCGAATATGCATATGACATGAGCCAAATGATGGCGGTCGTCAAACCATTGCGCACGCCGTGGAACATGAAGAAATGCGACAAGAGTTTCCTATGGCAGATCACGTTCCTGGGTTTTGACTGGCACCTCCCTCTCCGTAGGGTCTCTATTACGGAGACGAAGAGAATCAAATATCGGGCCAAAGTGAGGTCTTTTATCGATGCCTATGAGAGGAAGAGGTGCTCGGTACAACCAGTTGAGAGTATTCACGGAACGTTGTGCCATTGTGCATTCGTGCACAGGGATGGTAGGACCAGGTTGGCCTCCATGTCAAACTTCGCCGCTTCGTTCAAAGGGGACCGTTACGTCGAACGTTACCCTCCCCCTTTGATGATAAAGGATCTCAGATGGTGGTACGAAAAGCTCGACAACCCGACTGTCTTTCGACAGCTGTCGCCGAGATCACCACGTGTTGACCCTAACTTGTACATTGATGCATCAACGGATTGGGGCTTGGGGATCACTCTCGGTGGGAAATGGATGGCATACCGTTTGAAGAGTGGCTGGAAGGTTCCCGGGCGCGATATATGTTGGCTGAAGACATTGGCGGTGGAGTTGGCCGTCTACGTTCTGGCTGAGGAAGGTTATCGTGACCGAACGATTCGCATTCATTCGGACAATCAAGGAACCATTGGGGCGGTCCTGAAATCACGCTCGCCCAACTTTTGGATCAACTCGGCGTTGACACGTATCTACGACATACTCTACGCCACTAATATTACGCTCGACATCGTTTACGTCGAGTCAGAGAAGAATTTGGCTGACCCCATCTCGCGCGGGGATCTGGGTGGGCCGGATTCGAAACTCCCGCATGCATCTGTGTTACCGGATGCCCTCCAAGACTTCCTTTCCTATGTTTAGACATCGACTCTCGGAGATGACGTCCGAAGGTTCGGACGTGAAGGAAGGGAATCCGCGCAACCCTGTACCTTCGAAGGTTCCTATTGCACAGAACACAGATGATATCTTTTCCCTCCGTCACCAATCCATTCTCGACTCCTTAGCACACGTTCCAGAAACCATTTCAAATTCGCAACAAGCAGATCGTAATACTCAGACTCAAGACCTTTCCTCTACCAGCTTTCCTCACCCCCGTTCTTTTCCTAACGTCTCTAAAGCACCCAGGAAGGGTAGCGAGTACACGCCAAGTGCGCTTCGACCAAAAGTCTATGCAAAAGACAGGCTCTTTGCGTGGGACACTGAATACTCCTTGGAGAAGGATAGGGAGAACGCGAGGCTGTTCTCCCCCGATATCTTGACGTTGGCCGACAAAGCTATCGCTGATGCTTTGGAGGGGCCAACCCGCACTGTGTATGGAGCTGGTGTGCTTCGTATCACGCAATTCTTTGATAAGCACAAGATTCCCGAGCGCATGCGTATGCGTCAGTTCCCTATTATTTGATTCACTCTTATTCGTCCTGATTTCTACTTAGCCACCCCTAGAACACTGGTACTGGCTTTCATTGGCGAGCATGCTGGCACGAAGTCGGGCAAAACAATCTCCGGATGGTTATCCGGTATCAAGGCATGGCACGATATCAAGGGTGCACCTTGGTGCGGGGATGATATCCAGGTTAAGATGGCTAGGACGACTGCCAATAAGAAAGGTGTTATCTTCAAGAAGAAACCAAGAGACCCCGTCTCGATGAGGCATCTTTTGATACTCAAAGATGGTCTCGACCTGTCCAGCCCTCTCCACGTGTGTGTTTGGGCGATAGCATGTGTAACCTTCTTCGCATGCCGTCGCCTTGGTGAGACAACCATTCCCTCAGAGTCGGGCTTCGACCAAAGGTTTCACGTTACGAATGTGTGCGTTTTCTATTTACCTGGATCGACCGTTAGCTGATCCCGATACCTTAGGGTTAGCTATAGTTTCAGCACATTAGCAAACGGCTTCGTGTCATGCACTTTTCACATACCTTGGACGAAGACGACGCGAGAGCTTGGTGCGGACATTGTTCTCACATCACGTTTGGACCTGAACGGCATCTGCCCAGTATCAGCTCTTAAATCCCACCTCGAAATGAACGCATCCCAGATCCCCGACTCATTCCCTTTGTTTTCTTACATCGACGACCAGCGACAACCATGTATGCTTCCAAAGAAGCGTTTTCTTGACATCTGTTATGGTATTTGGCGGCGTGCAGGCCTATACCACGTGCTGGGCCACAGCTTCAGAATCGGAGGAGCCGTGGAGTTACTCCTGGCTGGAGTTCCCCCAGAGATTGTGGCAAAGACTGGAGGTTGGAACTCACTTACTTTCCTTACGTATTGGCGTCGTATTTCAGATATTCTTCCCGCTGCTACTTCCAAAGCTTATTCTTCACAGAGAATTTCAATTATCAATTCTTCTCTTGATACATACAGGGTGCAAAATGGTATAGCTTCCGAAATTGTAGACTTAGTACATGATGCAGTAGCTTCTATATAAACACGACCTCGTTCTGCATCACACCTGATTCTCCCTCCCACCCGCTGCCGGGGGGAGGTCAGCCTCTCGACACACCTTCATCTATTCGGTATGCCGGTGTCTGACCGTTGTACGCGGTTGCTCGGGTTGGGATCACAGCCACCGTCACCTCATGAACTCAGGTGGTCCCCGAGTGACTCAGACTTGGTCCTGGCTAGGTGTTCGCGTATCGGACGCGTTCCCCACGTGAATGTTATGCAGCCCATCAGGTGCATTTCACGTGGCCCCCCTTCGGGGGACCCAGGCCCAAGCCTCCGGCAAGTCCATCCTATACTGACCCAACACAGTGGTGCAGATTAGCACTGAGCACTGTCGTTGTTCATTCCATCTGAAAGATTTACAGATATCTTATCATAGATACTATTCTTTCCCCAGGTATCTGAAGGATACCTTTTCACTTCGAGGAGTCATCGAAGCGACTACATCTTATACCTTCCAGGAGCGGGCTACCGATTTCATCCCTCGTGGCACTTCGATCACTCATCTCTCCGAATTTGAGGCACGCATCAATGGGGTAGTGGTAACCTGGGTCGTTGCCATAGGTCGTGCCGCACACTTATGATTTCGACCCGCCGGGGGTTCGATTCCCTCTTGATGCATGTCCAGTGGTCGGTCCCTTTTTTTCGGCTTCCCTCTCTGCACCTGGGAGATCTCGAACGAAACATGGCCGAGGATGCCGGTGTATTCGGAGACTCAGTACCCTTCCCGATGGATATACTGGCCCAAGAACCAGAATTCGGGGTTGCAAAGCACGTTGTGGGAATATGGGTATGGTTACATGGTACAGTGGCGTTCTAGTCCAGCAGTAATCGGAATAAGCAGAGCTCAATGTCGATCTCCAGACCTCAAGACACCTGATCAACGAAACTACTCGGGAGTCTGCAGTCTATATACATTGACTATCCTTGCGTACTCGCTTCACCCCAAAGATCAACATACTACTTGTTAATTGGTGATCATGAATCGCCACGATAAAATTCTCGTGCCCTGATTCCTTAGGTTCAATCCCGTGCGGTGGTCATAGGGGAGGACCTCACTTAGTAGGGCTTTTTCTTTCTGTCACGTTCCTTCGTTGTTGGGATAAGAATCGCCGGACAGATCTTGGTCCTCTGCTGCGCAACTCGCCGGAGTGTAGTCCGTTGTCTGTCAATCGACTGCAACGAGAGGGAATACGCAGTAAAATGGAAAACACTGATCAAGTAGAGGTAATTAGTGATTCCAATGGATCGTATGCCCGAGCCTGCAGCTAAGAAGCTAGACAATCGACAGCCACTGAATAGGTGGAGGAAGCAAACGAGTAGATTGCGTAAACTAGCCAAAAACATTCGTGGGACGGAGAAACGAAAGAAGAAAAATAATGAGGGTGTGGTTACCGGTATCGAGTTGAGGAGGCTCAAAGACAATAGAGCCTCGTAATCGTACCTTGGGATGATTCTTG
>JANHQD010003248.1:1656-14776 GCA_024721195.1 Marasmius sp. AFHP31
TGGGTTTTAGAACTTTTGAAATCATTTGTCGGGCAAAGGTTCGCTTGCTTGACTTCCGACTCAGATGTGTGGCAGTGGCCCCAAATCTTGACCTTCCCCCCTCCCTTTCATGCTCACCTGCGGTACATGAACACTGTCGGGCTGCCTGGCACCAGTTATGGACTAAAGATGTGCGAGACAGAGTCCTTCATCCTGACTTTCCCATTCCTCTTGAGACGCGTCAGATTCTTGATGTCGCAGCAGAGGTCACAAGTTACGATGGTGAACTCAACTCTCAATGCAAAGAAGGGTTCATTGCTGCAGTTCGAGCAAGTGGGCGCCTTGACATTGATAAAGCAGTGACAGATGCAGCACTAGAGAGTATCGTGGAACTAGTGTTGCCCACGGCTGGCTTGGCTCGGCTTCGGCTCGGCTTCGTGCGGCTCGGCTCCAATGTGGCTCAGCAGCCACGTAAGCCGGCTCAGCCATGGCTGGAGTCCCCAAATTCATCAAATTTTATTTTTGACCTTTCCACTATCCAGAGCTGTTGGATATCGGTTCCTTACATTTAATAAGCCTCTATTATCACTGCGGGAAGTGTAAACTCCCTGAGGCAGCAATCAAGGAGGAATTATGGTGTTCGCCCTGAGGTGGTTGCCATGTGGGGGTACAGCCACAGGGCCCACCCCGGGTGAAACCTCGTGGCACGTTTGTGCCTTTTATGAGTCGCAGTGGGAGTTTTGTGAGTCGTACAACTGCAAACCCCGAGCTGATGAGCTTGGGCATGGTCAGGGGTGCTTTAGAGCAAGAAAGCCACAAAGTATATGAGAAAGGAGAACAAATTCATTGCTGTAAGGATTTTGGTGGTTTGAGCCGCGGCTAAGCCGGCTTTCAAGCCAAGCTGTTGGCTTGACACAGCTTTGGCTTGGCTTGGCTTCAAGCCGGCTTAGCCGCGGCTCCAGCCGAGCCGTAGGCAACACTAGGTCAAACTCTTGCCACTTCTCGTCACTCACGGTATCCCTGCAGGATACAACGAAAATATTCACCACTCGGACGACAGAATTGAATCTCTTCCTTCTGCCGTCAGTTTTGACATTCCGGGAGCCACGCCGGTCTCCTCGTTGTCTTCCTCCACTACTAGTACCAACATCGGTACCGTTAGTGCGTCTACCACCCCTACCAATCCCGAATTACCCAATGTCAATAGTGATGCGAACGCTATCGCCGTTGACAGTGAAGGTACTGCCACGACAGGTGGTACTGACACGCTTACCACGACCTCTACTACCGAGGACGTAGATATTCCAGCTGTCATGCCGGATTCTGAACTCGCGTAAGCTTAGCTTACCACCTCGCTCCCGTCGAACGACCCGAGCTCTCCAAAACCTATCTTACTTCTCTCATGATTATTCTTTCGATTTCACCTCTGGGTTTCATCTGATGGGGGAGAGTGTAACGCCCCTACCTTTACTTAGACCCATTCGCGCTATTTACATGTATTGACACCCGGACATGCTATATAAACCCTCCTACCTGCGTAGCTAATACTTATCCTTCTTCTACTCGTACTTGTACATACCTTGGCTATAAACCTTGTCGTGTTCATCTACGCGTGAAGTAAGGACCGGGACTACCCATAGTCCCAATACCCGTTATATATTGAGAGCCGTGCTTACTATATTCAGTCAGGGGTAGGGGAAAGGCAAGATACTTTGCGTAGTAGGCTACTACAGATGATTTGTCTATGTATATGAAGCCATTGTCAGATTCTCGCATCACTTTCAATAGCACTGGCACCCGCCCCCGTCATCCACCTGGTTAACAAACCAAGTGCAAGACATTCTCGTTCACTGCAATCATTCTCCCATTCTCAAGCATCTCCAACGGGAGTTCTGATATCCAAGCCAGGGCATCGAGAATCAGCCAGAACCAATTTAACTACTTCACCTGAAACAAGAAAGCAAGCCCAGCCACGACGAGGGAAGTAGAGTACCTGAACGGCATATTGTACCGTTAGGTTCCGTGTATGTACATGTTGGTTTCGTTGAGTACGATCCTTTCCCTTCCCCATATACCACTCCAAGTTCGCCTTTGTCCTTACCGTCGAGACCCACGACCGTGTTAAATAGAAATTTGGTGACTTGCCAAGCTCCGTGTCCGGTATGCCTACAGATATCCTTCCGCCGAGCGTACAGCGTATCTTAAGACAATTCACCTCGATCTTGATCCTCCCGATACCTCACTGACTACCGAAAATGATGCACAGCGAGGCGTTCGACACGAATTATCTCGTGGATATGATAGATAGGCAGCACCCATTTCATGACAAGACAGGTACTCGAGCAGCGATCGCCAGAAAGGATGTTAATCCCCGTGGTTTCAAGGAGAGAAACCATTCACTGACACGTCGCGATCATGGACCCACATGAGTCCATGATTACGTCTGGTGAACCCGAAATACTACCCCGCGGGGTGTCTTCTTCAGCAGTTTGTACTTATTGACAGGCTTGGTGGTTATACGTCTCATTATGGAATGCCCCAGATGCGCTTCGCGCATTGAGTGCCTCACCAGAGCGCATGCTCGATGGCAGGTCTTGCCCCTCGGGGCTGGTAACACGCCAAACAGAAGGCTGTTCAGGTATGCACGATATTGTATAACTTTGAGTGAGTACATTCGAAGTAATACTCTCGTTTACTGAGGGAATCAAAACTTTAAAGATACTTCTGTCGACTAACAGCAATGAGTGGGTAGCGTGTAGGATCAAGATTCTTGAAGCACACCTTTTCGGCCTCTCCGTGTCTAACCACGAAGTAAACAACGCTACTCCCGACCGGGATGTCAAGCAGAATCTGCCGTCCGAGAGAACACGCGAAACTCCTAGATGGCGTGGGTGTTATGGAGAGAGTAGTTGACTCGGATGATACGTTCATGACCGACGAAAGCTGGTACATCCGTGACAGGTCGATATTTGAAAGAGTGTCATCGTCGTAGAGGCCCGAGATGGTATAAATGACGATAGAACGGTATCAGGTGAGCTGGCCGTCCCAACGCTGCCAGTGATACGAGACGAATAGCAATGGTGTATCAAGAAGTGCAATGTGACGCCAATTCATTGCCGTATGAGAGGAGCGTGATCTTGTATTGAGCTCGTCTGTGTTGTCGTGCTCGTAGGCAACGATATTCTTGTGGGAATCAAAGAGTTTCCATGGCACATCGACATTGACTTGGTCTGGAGAACCGGGATCGGAATCCATAGGATTGAGCCTGCGAAGGCCAATGCCACTGCAGATATCGCGGCCTGAGATTGACGAGCTGTCGCTCTTTAGGGTTATCGTTTGAGTAGGAGGGTGAAAAAAGTAAAGTGGTCGTCGTAATTGTCCACAAGTTGATGCACTGTTGTTTCAGAACGCCCCACGAGCTATGAAAACTTTTGATCATAGATACAAAAGAGGAAAGTACGACGACGCACAATAGGCACCGGTTCTCGCATAAAGCTTTCACGAGAATGAAAAACTCTGTGCTTGGGCATCCACCGTTTGAGCCTGAAGAGTGCTTGGGGATTGATCTTCATGCGGCTGACACTCAGATGGGTGGTGCGGCAGCTTGGAGGAGAGTAGTGAGGGTGGCAGTCAGAACGGAAGGCGCCGTATTCGCCGGATCCAGGAGAGTGGGTGGTGCAGGCAAGAGTTCGCTAATGAAAACCGCAATATCGTGAGGTGGTTTAATTCGAAGTGAGTATGGTTACCGTAGGAATATGGGAATAGGTGATAACGCACCAGCAGCACCTCTAGTCCCACTTCTGGCGAGCCTTTCTACTAGACGAATCGCTCTATAAACCCTCCTTGCCAAGGTTTTGCAGATATACCGTCCAACATCGAGGTTGTGGAATTCGAGGAGGCCATGAATATACTTGTCTTGGGTACTGTTTTTCTCGACGACCGTTTGAATCTCGATTATATCGGCTTTGGCGTTGGAAAGAGTGGCAAGCTTGCTGCAAGGATGTCGCCTAGGTGTTGCTCGTAGACTTGTGGTGGAGATTGCAGACAACGAGGAACATGGATTTGTCAGCGGGCGCGACGTTGAACAAGACCACGCAACATACCTCAGACCTCTTTAATCGTCATTGTTTCGCTCAACTAGCGCGGAAGTCTGCGGAGATTCTACTTATTATCGACTGGAAGCACGGAGAAACAACGTGATGGAAGGGCTCAAGGTACCGGTGAGTACCATTCTTGTGAATATTTCTAGTAGGCTCATCTTCGCCCACAGATGAACCTGAAACATCTTTCCGTGTCGGCCATCCGAAAATTTCCAAGACATCTCCAACCACTCTTTCCCCTTAATCACCTTCTCGGCCTTTCAAACATCTACCGACGCCTGCCCAGAATTTACGCTTATAATTCCATCCTCCTACACCTCGACCGACGCCATGTTAACAATCATGCGCTGTAGACACCGAAGGGAACAAACAACATCTCCATCTCTTCAAATGACGGTCAACCTTGCTGGACAATAATCGGCTGTGCACGACTGTTTCCCGCCCTCATTCGTACCTACAAGCCTTGTCGGTCTTCCACCCAATTTCGCGGAAAGGCTACGGAACCTCTGATTACCAGTGGCCCATTACTCAGGGTATCACCATCTCCAACCCCTCGCATGACTTTGGCCGATGATCAGGATGGGGGAGCTCGTAGGTGTGTACCATCCATACAAACATGACTCAGACTCACTCACGCTTCGGTCTCGGTCGAGCCAGATGCATCTCTTCGAGAACTATTAGCATGAACATTTTCGAGTCAACCCCGCCAGTGCCATTCACTCGTCTGCCTGAGACGCGTTAGAATCGCTCTATCCCCAATCACATTCCCCTCACTCACGACGCTTGTGCTACACGGTGGGACTACGATCCCTGAGGGGGGAGAAGGAGATTCTGGTGGCAAATCGTGCGTAGTAGCCCGTCTCAGATGATTGGTCATTTGACTCATCTTGGTTCAACATTTAGGCCTCAGAGTGGATCGTTCACACCTTGTGAACGTTTGAGGGTAGACGTTCCCTCTAGCTCTCCTAGTCTCGAATTCCATCTGCTTGTATGAATACCCATGCCTGCAACCCCCTTCAGATCGCGTCGTTGCCCGGATTACCTTCAACGTGGATTTTCCAAGGCCGAGCTTCACTCGACGGCCGGACCTCCGTCATCTACCGGGTGTACTTGTGTACCAAGGAAGCACTTCCATTCGACCAGGTCAACCGCCTTATCCTCCTTCTCAACTTCACTCAACTTACCTACAGAGCTCGCAGGATTCACGTTTCCCGGTCATCGGCATCTTCAACGCATCTAGGCCCAGAATCACGAGCAAGGCATAGATTGGGGTTGGCAAGACCGCAAGAGAGGACTCGAACGAACGTTTGGAGACAAATGACAGCAAGGTTACTTGAGTTGGTGTGTTTTTAGGTGTCACTCTCGACAATCTCACTGATGATCCGGCAATTTTGCAGACTGTTTGTATGCACGTTGTGCCGCCTCGCTGGTGCAACAATATTTTTTACCTTTCTCTCTCCCTTGTGACTTTCGGTACATTCTCTACTTTAATCAAGCTCATCGATGTACTAGAGCGCTATTAATTCATTTGCTATCAACCTTAGAAACCTAGCTAGAACCCTCCGGCTCCCGAAGCCTACCTAACCACGAGAATACGGACGACCTAGGCTGACAGCCTTTTACGCAATATAGAGACAAACGTCGGGCTGGATATCATGACGATATCAGTATCTTGCGGGTATTGGGATTGGCGATGGCGGCAGCAATGAAAGGTTATGAACCAAAGCTAGAGGCCAGAATGAGAATGAGGGAATGGTTCGTTATTTCTTGAGTGAGTCGTGCTTTGTGGATCCCCGATTATCGTCTTTTACCATGCACAACTCTCGCATCGCTCTTATAATCTCCTTGTGCCGACCGTTCTAACGTCGCCACCTTGGCCAGGATTACACTCGCAATCTTGCTGAATCGGAGCGAAAGTTCGAGACTGCGTGAATAGTCTCCAAAATGATTGGCCTTTATCGGGATATCTGCCGCCCACGCCACTCTCAGAGAGCAATCAGTCCACTTTGTTTGTGGTTTACTCGAAAGCTCGAGTATTGCACCGTCAAGTGAGCGCGAGGAGCGACGTATTCTACGCGTTACTGACAACGGGCTGGTACGACTGCTCATTTATCACAGGTATCAACTCCTCCAACCACGACTAACGTCTCATGGGTCATCGGAGATGTCGCCGGGTTGGCCACCATAAGAAGTGTACGTCCGTATGCGGTAGTCGAGACCGAAGTTGTACATCAGCCTGAAACTGGGTGTCGTGAACCAACCTGGCACCCTCACGACAGTGCAGAAGTAATTATCATGGTTCGTTAACCATTGCTGTTTGCGGTACTGGCCGTGCCAAATCATGATTCTGGTTACTTCTATTTTTCACGTAAAAGGTAGATGGGGGTGCGTTCAACGTGAGTCTCAAAACTTCTCATCCCATTGGTTCTATCGCGTTGTAGCTTGACAGCTCTCGTAGACCAAATTATCAACTCACACCAAGTAGTGGCCTCATTTCGAACGGGGTCGAGAGCGAGGTGGAGGCCTATCTCTATGATTCCGAGAGAGCTGGCTGGGACGGGTAAGGGTTGTCGGTGATTATGGAAAGGTTCCCGTGAGCCTCGTCGCCTTCGGAATCCTAGAAGTTGGCAACTCATCACTCGGATGGTAGGTTCGCAATTCATCGAGGATCGCCGTTCGCGTACTTACTCTATCTCAGTTAATTGCCTTGTCTTCCGTATGGAAAACACTGATTGGAAGCTTGTCTTGACGGTTAAATCTCAGGGATACCAGGGGAAGTAGGGTAGTCGGTGCGAATATGAGGCGTTCCTGCCAACTTTGACTTTGCTTTTATTATGATCGGCTTGGACCTCGATATCTTGTGTCAAAATGGTTGAAAGACAGACATTGGTGAGCTTCTCCGGTAGCCGTCCTCCACAGAGTCCATTGTTGGGCTTTGAATTTGCGTACAACGCATAAACTCATATTTAGCGCACATGAGGACCTCCAAGCCGCCGTCTTCATGTTGCTTTGAGGATTGAGAAACATTTGGTAGTACTTACATCGTGCAGTCCGACCTCACCGAGAGATGGCAAGCAATATTCACCAACCCAGAATCAACCTAACATGTACCGGACGATGAGGAAAGCTTGACGGCGTTCGTTCGAGACCGGTCCGTTAAAGGAAGCCAATAGCGACATTGAGATACAATCGAACAAGAACAAGAAACATGAAAGCAAGTGAACGATAGGTATACTAATTATCTATCTTACTGATATATGAGTCAAAACATAAAAACCATACAAACGAGAGAAACGTCCGTAAAATATTAGGCGACACAGACGTCGGTTCCCACCGAGTCTCCGACTCGAAAAAAACTTACAAAACCGGTCTATTGCCACCCCGAGGATCCATCTCCCTGCCCATATTCGCCAATCGTCTCGTTCCAAGGACTCGATTGTGTCGATCGCATCGAAGGTTCGCAAGTGTACTGCTGAGGACGATTGCCTGGCGTGTTCCATGGTTCGAGAGGAACGAGAGGGTCGCCACCGTTGGATGCAAGCATTGAAGGATGACCCTGAGGCACATGAGCGGAATATAGAAATGGGGTTTGGGTGTGAACGATTGAATTGGACGGGTAGGAAGCGCCCGGCAAAGAGAAGGAGGGCAAATTGTACGATGAGTCGTTGTGAGCAACCGGGAGGTTCCGAGGTTGTTGAGAAGCGAATGAACCTCCGCCGTAGAAGGGGAACGGTGAGGGATAACCTGCATCGTGCGCACGAGACGTAGGCGTAACACTATGCGGGGTATACGTGAAGTTGACGGAGTATGATGAGTTGAAGGGATCGATGACCGCAGGCGTGGAATAGGAGGATGCAGGGTACACTGTGCCACTGTAAGGCATATTCACAGGGGCGGATGTTTCGACCTGGGATGCCCCCAACCACCCGGTATTCTGGGTAGCACCGAGATCGTATCTGGATGCATTTGCGGCGGTACTAACACCTGGGTAACCACCCGAAGCGATATAGTCCAAGTCCATCGTACTTCTGGTGAGATCGCTGGCCGCGTTGGCAATTTCAGCACTGTTGTACGCGTGGAAGGGCGGCGATGCGTTGAAATAGGTTGGCGCCGCCGAGTTCTGTGACGATTCAGGCCATCCTCGCGACTGGAGATGGAAAGATGATAGATCGGACGTGGTAGGAAATCCCATGTTCACAGCGCGCGAAGCGGACGGCACATCTCCCAACGAGGGGTATGCGGGGCGGGAGGGATAAGGATATGGCGGTTGATTGCTATGGTAGTAGGGTGTCTCGAGTTGCGAATGGTACCCTTGGGGTGGGTGAGAGTAGTTGAGGGGAATCGGGGGATGTGAGGTGACCGGATATGGGAAGGGCCGAAACCTCGTTGGGAGCGGTTGTACAAGTCGAGTATTGTGTTCATCCATTGCTAAGTCATGACCGTTGGTGGCATCGTTCTTGTGACAAAGGTCCTGCGAATATTTGAGTAAAGCTCACGTTAAGAAAGGAAAATCAACAACGCACTGGTTCTGGATCGTTTCTCGCAATGCCCTCATATCCCATATTCCTCCTCTGACGCTTGTTGGCAAGGCGATCCGAGTTGATGGTGGGACCGTCTTCTCTGGAGGTTATCTGACCTTGATTACTGGTCATAGATGTCGGGTCCTCGGCCAGTTGTTGGACCATCGTATCTAATAGACACTCGGAGCTGTCGCTGGTGACGGATCCATCAAGGCTGTCAGAGTGCTCTGCACCACGATAAGAGCATGAATGAATGAATGGGAATTGAACACACCTTGAGAAACTTCCATGAAATGATCGGAATGGTGGATGGGTTGAAAGATGTAAGCATCATATCCAAGGTGTTGAGCAAAATCAGTAGTTGTCGGGTCAAAGCCCCGGAGTTGTTGATATTGGTGAATCAGCTTGTAGTTGTTGGTCTTCAGACACTGGTCGTCCAGATGCTCGACTTCAAGCACGATAGGAAGGCCGAAGCTGAGACATAATTCGGGTGAAAGTCGATGTTGACCGTCCTCGTGGAAAGACCAGAAGTGGGGATGTGAGGCTTTGCCACGGGGGAGGTCGGGGGGAGGTGGGTAGATGAAAAGGTAGATTGGCTGCTGGCGTCGTCGTTGGGATTTGGGAGGGGTTTCATCAAGGAAGCCAATCAACATCACTTCCCTGTAAACAAGCTCTGGGACATGTTAGCCAGTGGAAGAGGAAACACAAAACAATGACGCACCATAATCACTCAGATCGTCATCCATGGATATTCCACAAGATTGAAAGATGTTTGATGATTGGGAAAGCCAGGCTTCTCGTGTGTTCCGATTCAACCACAACCAAAGTGTGCTTCCATCTCCTTCAAGTCGGAATCTACTCGTGTATGATTAGATAGAGTGGCCTGTGGTTTTTGGAGGATACTCACCTTGTCAATCCATTTTCCAACGCTTTCCTCTCTGTAAAACCCTTCCGACTCGTCCAGACATTGTTTGTGACGGCGATGGGGGTTGCGGTCAAAGTGGGAAAGATGGTCGGCTGATCAAATTCAGGCAAGCATTTGACATCGCCAAAGCCATACCTATTCCCCCACATCGCGTGCAGAAACGCCCGATCAAATTCCCTCGACTTTAGACTCGCCAGGAAGCGCAGGAAAACATCTTTATGGAGCATTTCCGCGGTCAAAGGTAAATTCTCCACTTCCACCTGGTTTCTCATCCACCCGATGCTTGACCATGGCCCCTCTGGACCTTGACAAAACGCTCCTTGCCCAGAGTCCACCCACAGCTCCTCCTCTTCGCAATTCAATTTCCTCTACAATTGCATGATCAAACTATTTCATTTCACTGCTTTCGCTACTTACACGCAGATTATAGACGTATATCCGACCAAGTATACCCAAACCCCTCCCAAAGTGCGAGATCGGTAAAAGGCCTGCAGAGATAATCAACTCAACAGCAGGGATCACCATACAGATACACTCTTACCGTGCCAGAAAAGTACCGACGGAACCGTTCCGACGTCAACAGCAAATACCTGGGCAGACAACTTGGACGAACTAACGCGTCGTCAGGACAGAGGCAAATGTGGAACTCAACTGGACGTACCGTGCTCGCGAAAACTTCCGGAAATCCTCCTCGAAGGCCTATAATCAAATTGTTAGCTTTCTTTGCTCCGCCCATAGAAGATACAGTGCTCACCCTACGTGCATCCGGCCCTCTATACGTCACTGATGTGAACCTGCCCTCCGTCCCAATCACCTCCACAGCACAAATGGTTTTGTCCACTTTTCGTCCCGGGCCGTGCCACCTCCATGGTTCCTGACGGTATTTGGTGACACAGACATCCTCAAGCCGGTAGAAATCACCACTCTTGACGATCCGATACTGGATAAAGGGCATGGGTAAGTCCACGAACTCTCTGCTTTCCAGTTAAATAACCCACATCATCAAATTCAGTACGTTCCTTCTCTTCTCGTTGAAGAATTTGGTTAACCTGGTTTCCTTTAACGTGAACCACCATCGTCGAAGTCGAGGGCGAGTTGGATTCCTGGTTTGCTGCTATATGTCCGTTAGCGGAGGATGAAGTTATCATTCTAGTTTCCGCGCGGCCAGTGTAATCGTTATATTGGTCGCCTTGAACGTGGCTGAAAACCCCGCCAGAGATCGAAGTGTTCTGCGCATGCCGGAAGAACGTAGACATGTAGGCCGTGGAACGAAGGAAAGAGAGGAAAGGGTCTCGGGTGTGGGGGACAACGAATGACTGGAGAACATGCTTATATTCCAAGCAAACACGCCGTATACACGCCTCAGCTAGATCACGTCCTGAAGCGCCAAAACCACGCCTGTTCCATATGCCCCTCAGCGGCTCGCCCGACTGAGCTATAATTCCCGTTCGTATTCCTCCCACTCTCTCTCTATTGCCTTGCACCTCCACCTCACACATTCGCACTTTCAAAGACCTAGGCCATCGAGCTATCCGACATTCTTTGTGCCTCCAATCCAGAACCGTCACCAGCGCCTCTCGGCCCTCCCATGAGCGTTATCGATATGAAAATGTGAACGTTTTTGCATGCTGTTCGCCGGCGCTTCGACTTCATTTCGCACACGATCGTGGTTCTAATACTATGAAACACTCACCGCAGTGATACATGCCAAGGGCACGCACCTGTCCCCCTTTGTCATGGTCGTACTTGTCGGGACAGTCTGCACTCGTACACGAGGTCTTCCCCTAGTCCGGTCTTCGAAAACCGGCTTGACAACGTCAAAATGAGTGGCATAAAGACTGGGTTTGAGGGAAGGTTTGATTCAATACCGCGTCTCGATCAAGGCGCTCGAGAGTATCACTTACTACACGAGTTGGGGTATTCATGATGGTGGCGTTGAGATATGAAGACCTCTATTCCGGGAGTATCGTCTGATAATCTGGGGTCGAGCGTGAAGAGGCGGAAGGTGCGAGCTCCCATTTAGTTTCACCGACCCGAGAGTGACGTCGAAAGATACAATGATTCCAAAAGTTCTTGACACCTCGCCGACTGTGAACATACTAGCTTTTCCATTCTGAGTCGAACCCCGTAATGGTTGTCATTGTTGATGTCGAATCGCCGAATGTAGCGTCCAGCGTGAGTCTAATCTTCGTTCTTCTCAATTCCCATCCGGAGTTCAAGGTTTGTTGAATAACTTGGGGGCGATCCAATATAGAGTTTGGCGCTGCAGCCCATGAGTGTGTTCGCCAAGGCCCAAATGACACAGGAAGCGCCCTGGAAGCATTCGGAAACGGTGGTTTGTGTTTTTGGACAGCCAGCAGATGCCCTGAGCCTCGAGGCTCGAGAGTTCGGGTTCGTGAATGCAGGTTCAGATTTTGTGCAGCGGCGAGAGGGATATTAATTGGTTCTGTCGTATCTTCTGAGAACCTAGATTCCGAGGTTCTCGAGAGATGCTCGAGTGCGATATTGAGAAGAAAGACAGTCATAAAATTGTTGGGAGTCGTCAGGGTCGAGGGACAACGAGCGAACAGGCTTTGTCAGCTGCCGCGGCGTTGACCATGACTACCATGACCTTGCTCTCACTGTCAGCGACCCAATGGCTCTTGGCCATGATTTGTCGGCCAAATTCAATTTCTAGTTACTCATATCTAGAGACCTTGATATTCTCTCTCTCTCTTGCCAGGCTCTTCGGTGCATTAATGGCTCACAAAGATTCCTTGCAATACAAATCCGCAACAAACCAACCAACTCGCTCGGGAGCTCAGACAAAGTTTTCAAACGACCCAACGGAGAGCTTGTTTAGACCTTGGGCATTATTCCTCGCGAATGGACCCGTTGATGCGGGCAATGGACAGTAATAAACGACGGCAACATAGGTGGTTCCCTCGTATCTGGTCATGTCCAACGCTGACCTTCGCATCTCTATTAGGCGTATCAGAACCTATCTAAAGCATCAAGAGTCGAATACCAACGGCCCACGGGCAGGATCAGAATTCATAATCCTCGGCTTTCTTCCCCGTCTCTAGATTGCCGTTTTGCGTATTCTCTCCTCGTTCGAAGAGGCCGACGTTCACGAGCCCAAGTGCGTACGGATGTTTGTAGTTCTGTGGGTTTGGCTGACCAGATATACGACGTCAGCATGTTTTTCCGCCGTCATTGGCGTGATGGCTTGTTGAAAATGCCTGTCGTCAATTGAACGTTTAGCCCTCGATTTCATGTCAAGCATCCGAGCACCTACAGCTGCGAAATCCCTCGAATGGTCACGTTTGGATCACCAAAGTTATATCCCCGCTTGAGTGGTACAGGCCCGGAACTGAAAGTTGCCCAATGCATTCCAAGTAGGTCATATCTTCGATTTCGAGAGAAGCTTGAGAAGGCAAGATCAGGCTTTTTAGCTGCAAAGGGTGCTCTTCGAGCAGAGAAATATGCTGAATCGTTTAGTCAACGGGGCTCTACAATTCTTGTAGGTATTTATCCCGTTTCACCGTTGGGTTTCAAGTGTCCACAAGCTGCTTTTGTTAATTACGATTCTTTTCTCCCCAGTCGCTCCGGGTCCG
>JANHQD010003249.1:0-17128 GCA_024721195.1 Marasmius sp. AFHP31
TCGCGGAAGAAAGGTATTGAGTGTACAAATGCGGGAGCAAAGGCTTGTGGATATGAGAAGGTGAACGCGGATAATTGGAACGTAGGCGGCAACGTGTCCGGAAGGAACGTGGGATGATGTGAAAAGGATACAGGTCGTCAGGAAGTCATGGGAGATGGCCGATACGCTTGAGGGGAAATGGAGATGATGTAGTGAAAAGGGAGTATCTCCTAGTCTGAGGGGGACGCGGATGAATGCCATTATTGACGAATTGGGCCATTAGACGCCGAGCGCTGAGTGGCAGTGCTCTGGGCGTCAGAGACTTATATCGCGGATGGCCGGGATCAACGTGTGTGCGAGGGTTCATCATGATAGTCAGGCCCTCTAGGGGTGATTGAGGTGTATTCCGGGATGAAAATGAACTGACCCTTACAATCTACAATATATCTAACTTGTCGTTGGGACCAGTTATCTACCTGCTTTTGCTCTCTGCTTGTTGTCTCTGTCATCTCTGTCGTCGTCTCTGCTAGTTGACTTCCACCGCCATTGTTTCTATAGTCCTAGCGTCTAGCACTTTAGGACACCCTCATCTTGACCTCTTGTCATTGGGACCAGTTATCTACCTGCTTTTGCTCTCTGCTTGTTGTCTCTGTCATCTCTGTTGTCGTCTCTGCTAGTCGACTTCTGCCGCCGTTGCTTCTATAGTCTTAGCGTCTAGCGCTTTAGAACATTAGGTCAAGATCCTTATTGCACTGACAGCCTAACCAGTGGTAGGGTTGTCCTTGCAAGATCATCACGGCTTCCAAACCTTGTTCGAATCTCGTTCACGCAGTTGATCCCGCAGACCAGCATCACTGGCACCGCCACCCTGAAAACCGCAACTGGAGAACTTGTGAACTCCAAACCTGCCCACACGCCGACCCTTTGAACTCGATCCTGCAAGCTCGACGATTCCCCGATGGATCAGAACTAGTACCATTATCGTTCCCCAGTCCTACTCCCGCTCCTGAACCAGAAACTGATTTCACAGCCTCCGCTGCCTTACCGTTTGTTGCACCACCCACTCCCGTAGGTTCTGGACCAGCCACTCCACGACCTCTCTCTGCTCTTTCACACCGATCTCCATCCCCAGCTGAAACCACCGACTCGCACACCTCCCAAACCACTACCTCCAATATATCCAGCATGTCTACTCAGGCAACCGCCAACGCCACCCTCGAAACCCTTCTTAACCGCCTCGTCAATCAGCAACAATCCCAGCAGGCCCAGCTGGACGCCATCAGAGACGCCTTCAAAGCCAACAAAGATGAAGGAGCAATCATTGCAAAGCCCGCCGCCTTTAAAGGCGATGCGGATGATGTGGCCAGGTTCCTGCCCATGTTTAGGAACTGGGCGACAGAACAGAAGGCGTTGAGGATTAAGGCAGGGCCGGGAGTCCCTCCAGCAGACGTTGGGAAGTTGGACCACAGGAGGACCATCCAGTCCCCCTTGTCGTTCTGCGAAGGGGGCAAAGCCCGGCCAACTACTTAAAACAGATCAACACCTCCATGACCGACGAGAGTGTTGCATTCCCTTTTGAAGGGAGGGGGGAGACCTTTGAAAAACAGTTCAAAGTGCACTTTGGCTCTGCCAACAAGAAGGCGGATGCCATCAGGTGTCCTAAAGCGCTAGACATTGGGACTACAGAAGCAATGGCGGCGGAAGTCAGCTAGCAGAAGCAACGACAGAGACGACAGAGACAGCGAGCAGAGAGCAAGAGCAGGTGGATAACTGGTCCCAATGACAACTTAGATATATTCAAGGTAAAAAGAAACGAAGTTAGCTACTCACCTGGTCCCAATGACAAGAGGTCAAGATGAGGGACCAGGTGTAAACTGCCTAGCTTATATACTAGAATATGAGTCGCGCGAGAATAAAGAAAGATAATAGGGAACAAGGAAAGAACAATAGTAGTCCAGGTATGGAATAAGAACGAGTCCGGAACGAGTAACTGTTGTATATAAAAGAACAAAGAGAACAAAGGACACAATGGATAGGATGGGTTGTGAAGACGATGTGAAAGAACAAGGATGAGGAAAGAAATGATGGGAATGATGAAGAGAGGGGAACCGGGTATCTGGTAGGCGTCAAAGTAACAAATGGGCGTCAAAGGAACAAACAGGCGCTGAAAGGGGAATGGGCGCTAAGAAAGGAAAAGATAGGGGGAAAAGCGGCACTTCATGACACCAGGGAGCTAGAGCAGATGAAGCAAGGGAACAAAGCTGTCACCCTTTACTGCCAGGATTTCAGGGACGCAGGGGCCAAGACAGGCCTCTCCGATGCTGATCTCATGATCCGCTTTCGAAGTGGACTCAATCCAGAGGTAAAGAAACTCCTCGTGACAATGAACCTAGCCCAGGGAGACCCAAAGGACCTGGACGATCTGGAGGATCGGTCGTGCAGAGCTGAAAGGGCCCTAGAAGCAGAAGGGTTCAGCACTCGGAGACGCACCGAGACCCACACCACCACCATTAGCGCCACTGTTCCCACTCATGCCACCCAGACCAACCCTGTTGGAGGTAATGGCAAGACCCACAAGGACTTCATGAGGGCCATGCGTAACTGTTGCTATGGCTGTGGTGCGACAGACCACACCAAGGCCCAGGGAAATCATGGTCAGGAGCAGTGCCATCACTGCAAACGCTTTGGACATTGCACGTCTGTATGCCAGGACAAGTTCCTGGGGCGCATGCCAGGCTTAGGTCTTAGGCCCGCCAGGGTTGCTAGGATCAACTTGGCAGTCCCCTTCACCCTGTTCCCAGGGGAGACGGTCAACATCGGCGCATCTCCACCTGCTCCTACCGCCACTATTGCTTCCTCCGTCCCATCTACCCAAGCCTCCACCTCCTATACCCCCAGTTCCGACGCTGTAGCTCATATTGCTGCCCTCCAAGACTCACTCAACCAGCAGAACGCGATGATCCAGCAGCTCATGGGTCAGAAGGATTTTTAAAGCGGGTGTCCGCCTTCGCCGCTGTGAAGACACCCGCACTGGTTCCTGTCTATGCTACTTCCTCGTACGATTCAATTCACTCTTGTACAATATCTACTACTCGCGAAATAGAACCCCTCTCTCACCATTTTCGCGTGCAAGTGAAGTTAAAAGGAAGGCAGCATCAGATGGAAACTGCGGCCATGATCGATAGCGGGGCAACTGCCCTGTTTCTTGGAAAATCCTTTGTCTCGACTCATCGAATCCGCACTTCCCCTCTATGACACCCTATCCGTGTTCACAACATTGACGGAATGTAACGGGCTAAATTTCTGGCCATCTCATTTCCGGGACCCCTACCTTTTTGCCCAATTCTATACCCCTCTATACCCCCTTCACATCCACCATTCGAGCTCTCTATTTCCATCCACCACCATATTTCCTCACCATTTCTCACTCCCTGTCTCTTCATTGGGTCTCTCATACAGATGCCCAACTTATCCGGGACCCCAGCAACTCATTCCAGGACCTCAGCAGTTCGCTTCGGGACCCCATAAACCTTTTCTGAGACCTCATGGACTCATCCCGGAATTCCACATGCTTCATATCACAACCCTGACAACTTTTCCGGGATCATCACAATTCATTCCGGGATCCCTTTCCTCATATCAGGACCACATGCGGCACATTCTGATGGTCCCGGAATGACTCACACCTTTTCTGATTCCCTCTATTTCGCTCTGATTCCCCTTTCTACCCTGTAATTTACCTATATGGACTCATATCTTTCTCACACCCGAATAGTATATAAAGTACATGTAGAACATCCATGTACTTTAGTTCGGTTGTATTGTTCTTTATCCAGTCAAATGTCTATCAAGCTCTATTAGCTGAGTATTCTCTCAAGTCTGTGGCATACTAACTGTCTCTGTGAATTGCACATCACATCTTACAGGTGCACTCTTTGTTAGTTCAGGTCTCTGGATAGAACCTTGGCTAATAGCGACTGTCCGCGTTACCAAAAGGACCCCATTGTCTCATAATATTGCTCGCTGGGGGCTCGCAGTATTCCCCTTCCATCATCCAGCTACTTGTCGGGAGCTTGTAGTTGTCACCTTCCCTCTATTCTCATCCCTCGCACTCTTGTTCAGGTGGTCCTGAGTCCAGGATACGAGTTTCCGCCAACCCAGTCAAGGACCCCAAGGCTTTGTGGTTTTACGGCTATTCATTATTTCCACCATTGTTCCCCTCATCTCCGCGTCACTTCCTACCTTCCGTGACTGGATTCGTGCCCAGAAATCACGACCCTTACAGGCATGTTGATTCGATTGGAAAGAGACGAGCTGAGTGGGAAGAAATTGAGGGATGATAAGTGGATTCTTGCGGCGAGTACTAGTTTTCCATGTTTTAAAGGGCACTGAACTTATCCATTGTTGTGCAGGATTCAACTCAGGATTCAGATTGTGGCCTGTGTGGCCTGTGGCACTTACCATTGGTGTGGCGTTGTTCAGGATCTCCATTAACACGTCGTGTTATTGCTACAATCGAATACACATTGACGCGATGACGGTTTCGAACACGGGATTAATCTTAGATTACATCTAGGCCCTCCCAATGGCTTTATTTATTGTTTAGATATCCTTTGTCTGACGGGCCATTGTTGTGGCAGTCTGCTTTTGGTATCTTCCCTCCCCGATATAGAAGGTGTCACACACACGTGATGGGCCACAACATTACCATACAAATCCAGCACCAACATCGGCTTATGACTCCTCTTTCCTCTTGAACGCGAACCATCTCAACCACAAATGCCCTATATCCTCTCCCATTTCCACAAACTCGTCCCCACCCCTCAATCTCTCTCTCAACAATCGCGATGGAGGTCCCCACACCAGATAATCCTCCCCCGGCTTACACTCCAACCCCTGCCACAGACGCGCCTCAATTCAAGCTCGCAAAGGATTACAAGAAATGGCTATTGGACAACACGTGGCCGGAATACTATTGGCATGTCAAAGAACCCGAAGACGCGGAGACGACTGTTAAGAAAAAGGAATGGCTCAAGGAGAGTGATCACACTAAACGACTGCAAGCTCATTTCAACTTTGTGATACCGCTGGGGTTGGTTTTCAACATGCATATTCCACTCAAATTGATTTAAACTCAACTCCCTGACGACACTCTGTATCTATTAGCACGTTTACAAGTTTTTTACAAACAATGCTCGCCAGACTAGACAGGGCAAGAAAAACAAACCGAAAAAGCCAACTAATCCAGCAACGACAACCAATCAAACCACACCTCCACCAGCTACCGCACCCGCTGCAGCTTCTGGTCCTGCTGTGGCTGACGCCACCCCAGCTGCCAACAGACCTTCCATTAACCCACCAGTTGACTCGGCACCGCCTGTTGCTGAATTGTCCACCGGTGCTAGTACTTCAAAGTCTAATGTCAAGCAGCGGGCAGTGAGCACTCGAACTGTCGTTGAAGCGAAGTACAAGGATTTGATCATGAGCACAGCTGAGACCGCTGCTGCAGGCCAAGGTGGTGGAAGGTGGATGGCAGCCTATCAGGCAGCGATCACGGAACAGATGGCAAAACTCATGGAAGAAGAAAGGGAGGAATGCGAGAAGGACGCAAAGGCTCTCAACGAATGTCGTGCAGTCAAGCCAGAGCCTGAACACATCCTAAAGTGAGTCAATGGCTGTTGTCTTGACACTGGCTTCTCACGAATGGCGTGGCTTTTCTAGAAACCAAAATGTTCTCCCTCAGATGGCCGCAAGTGTTTTGAAGGAGTTCATAGGCAACAATTGGGGGCAAGCCGGTGAGGTAGCGTTTGTGGTCCACACCATCCAGCCTCACGTCATTACTGGGGAGCCGGTCATTCACATGTAAGTCCAGTTCATGTCTGGGTCAACCGCACCGTAATCCAGCTCAATCCAGCATCACAGGATGACAGTCAGTGGGTCCAATGCCACCAGGAAGGCCTTCACAATTCACGACAATGACTACAAGACCTTCGAAGATGTATTCATTGAACCAGCTCGACAATGGTTCAAAGAAGTCAGTGTGTAAGCGGTGTAACGTTCCCTGATGTCGTGAGCTCAATCTATTTCCAGTGCAAGGCAAAGGAAAGTGGAGAGGCAAAGCCAGGGCCAAAGTGAAGCCCAAAGCGGAACCCAAAATGGAGGCCACACCAGACTTCACCCTCGAAACGGCCAACAATATCCCACCTCCCTCGTCGGATTCTTTTGAGCTGCCCACGGTCAACGCCAAGCCAGCGGATTGTGTGAATCTCACGGCCTCCTCAAATTCCAACGACAGAACAGCCAACAAAACCCCCCCACCGCTGCCGTCAAACACTGACCATGAAATCATTGTTGATGCCATGCAGTCGGAGCCTGCTGCACCCTCAACAATCCCTCACCCAATCCCTGTGGATAGCAACGATCGCACGTCAGTGGGGATGTTGATGACCCTATACTTCCCCCCACTCCTCTGTTGTCTGTAGCATTGCCAACGCTGTCCTAAAGCGCTAGACGCTAGGACTTTGAATGCAGAAGTGTCGGCGGCAGAAGTCGGCTAGCAGAGACGATGACAGAGATGACAGAGACAGCGAGCAGAGAGCAAGAGCAGATAAAGAACTGGTCCCAATGACAAGTTGGGTATATTGAAGGTAAAGAGAAACGAAGTCAGCTACTCACCTGGTCCCAATGACAAGAGGTCAAGATGAGGGACCAGGTGTAAACTACCTAGCTCATATACTGGGGTATGAGTCATGCGAGGATAAAGACAGATAATAGGGAACAAGGGGAAAACAATAGGAGTCCAGGTATGGAATAAGAACAAGTCCAGAACGAGTAGCTGTTGTGTATAAAAGAACAAAGAGAACAAAGGAAACAATGGATGGGATAGGTTGTGAAGACAATGTGAAAGAACAAGGATGGGAAAGGAAATGATGGGAATGATGGGAATGATGGGAAGAGGGGAACCGGGTATCTGGTAGGCGTCAAAGTAACAAATGGGCGTCAAAGTGACAATCAGGCGCTAAAAGGGGAATGGGTGCTAAGACAGGAAAAGATAGGGGAAAAAGTGGCACTTCATGACAAACACCTTCTTACCGGGTCTACGATGTGGCCAACGGCGTTGCTGCAGTTAAAGATATTCCCCCTCAAGGTCTGCCAGTGCCTTTACACGGGCATAAGGACATTGAAGGTGGACAGGGTGAGCTTGTTTTATGTTTTTTCTTTGAGACGTTAATGGGCTGAACGATATCCCAGATGCTTATGTGACGGGATCGACGAGCAACAAGACTGGCCTCGAGGGAGCTCAGCTCAAGGAACACCGTCCGGAACAAGTCCAGGGCGTCACCCCTGCCAACAGCGAATATGCACAATCCCAATTGTCAGGATCAC
This sequence comes from Marasmius sp. AFHP31, assembly GCA_024721195.1. NCBI lineage: Eukaryota > Fungi > Basidiomycota > Agaricomycetes > Agaricales > Marasmiaceae > Marasmius > Marasmius sp. AFHP31. The sequence continues at coordinate 7,366 of JANHQD010003249.1, forward strand.
TCACCCCCTTGGCCCCCTCCGTCAGCAATTCCCCCAGGTCCCTGCCGAACAGTGACCCCGCCACAGTGACACCAGAGGCTCCTGCGACACCCAAGACTGCAGGTGCGGGAGAAGGTTCAAAGGAGGCAGTGGATGAAGCTACCACAGGGAAGAAGCGCAAGAGAGGAGGAGGGGGGCCGGCAAAGAAGCGCAAAGTCCAAAATGAGTTCGCTGCTGGCAACAATGCGAGGTATGTCTTACCTTCGCCGTCATCTCACCCTTTCTACACCCGGCTGATCCTTTCTGGCAGCTGTCGTGTCACCTGTTCCAAGGCCAAAGACCCCAAATAGTCGTCTTCTCTTGTCTTCATAACTTGTATTACGCTGCGCTCGTACATATGTTGTTCTTGGTGATTGTCTTGTGGATGTAGGAGTACTTGTAAGTGTATAAGTAGTATAATTTCTTGAATGCTCGATATCATATCATGTTAGGATTACAGTAGGATCAGGAAAATCTAAGCTTACTTTGGATTAAGTTTCCTTGTGTGTAATTTAATCCTGGCTTAATCTCAATCAAGCTTACATTCCTCCATCCAGGCTGACGCCAGCCGTTGAGCCTAGGTGGAATCCTGACGGGAGGGGGATTGATTGAGGCTTAATCTACCAGTTAATCCACAGGGCTCACCAACAGTAAGGGGCTTAATCTGGGCTTAATCCAGGCTCAGTAGGAATCTTGCTGGGTATCACTAGGATTAAGACCTCGCCCATGGTAAGGGGCTTAATCTAGGCTTAATCCAGGATGAATCATCAAACTAGCTGGGGATCAGCCAGGCTCTGATCTGTCATTGCGATTAATCTTGGATTAATCCGGTTATATAGACCTACTTGCTGCTACACAAGATTACAGGGGATTACACCTAGGTGGCTGGGGATTACTAGGATTAATAAGTGTAAATATCCTGACACCTCTTTCTGCTGAGGATTAATCCAAAGGTATGCAATTGTTGACACCCCGGACTCCATGGAATGCTAGACCTGGTCAATACCCACTTCTGGTGGCTCACCATGTGATCCTTTGTTGAGAAGTACGTAGAGGGATGCAACACCTGTGTCATGAAGTGCCGCTTTTCCCCCTATATTTTCCTTTCTTAGTGCCCATTCCCATATTAACGCCCATTTGTTACATTGACGCCTACCAGACGCCTGTTTCCCTGTTTCACATCATTTCCTCCTGCATCCTTGTTCTTTCACACTGTTTTCACAACCCATCCCATCCATTGTTTCCTTTGTTTTCCTTGTTCTTTTATACACAACAGTTACTCATTCCAGACTTGTTCTTGTTCTATACCTGGACTACTATTGTTCTCCCCTTGCTCCCAATTATCTTTCTTTATTCTCATGTGACTCATATCCCAGTACATAAGCTAGGTAGTTTACACCTGGTCCCTCATCTTGACCTCCTGTCATTGGGACCAGGTGAGTAGTCAACTCTGTTTCTCTCTTTATCTGCAATAGATCTAACTTGTCATTGGGACCAGTTTCTTTACCTGTATATGCTCGCTGTCTCTGCCATCTCTGTTGTTGTCTCTGCTGGTCGACTTCTGCCACCGTTGTCTCTGTATCTGAAGTCTTAGTGTCTAGTGCTTTAGGACATTAGGTCAAGATCCTCTATTGCACTGACAGCCTGACCAGTGGAAAGGTTGTCCTTGCAAGATCACCACGGCTTCCAAACCCTGCTCAGATCTCGTTCACACAGTTGATCCTGTAGTTCACTATCACTGGCACCTCGACCCCAAAACTAATGACTGGAGAACTTGTGACCTCCAACCCTGCCTGCACGTCGACCCTCTAAACTCAATCCCACGAGCTCGCCGGTTCCCCAACAAATTGACACTAGTACCACTACCATTCCCCCAGTCCTGCCCCTGTTCCCGAACCAGAAGCCAACCTAGCAGCCTCTGTTCCTTTACTGTTTGCTGCACCACCCACTCCTGTAGGCTCCGGACCCGCTATTCCATGACCTCTTTCTGTCCTCTTGCACTGATCTCCATCTCCAGCTGATACCACCGACTCGCACACCTCCCAAACCACTACCTCTACTATATCCAGCATGTCTACTCAGTCAACCACCAACGCCACTCTTGAAGCCCTCCTCACCCGCCTTGTCGATCAACAACAATCCCAGCAGGCCCAGCTGGATGCCATAAGAGACACCTTCAAAGCCAATAAAGACGAAGGCCCCATCTGTCCTAAAGCACTAGATGCTAAGACTTTGGATACAGAGACAACGGTGGCAGAAGTTGTCTAGCGGAGACAATGGCAGAGATGGCCGAAATGGTGATCAGAGAACAAGAGCAAGTAAGGAACTGGTCCCAATGACAAGTTAGATATATTGCAGGTAAAGAGAAACAAAGTTAGCTACTCACCTGGTCCCAATGACAAGAGGTCAAGATGAGGGACCAGGTGTAAACTACCTAGCTTATGTACTGGGATATGAGTCGCGTTATAATAAAGAAAGATAATAGGGAACAAGGGGAAAACAATAGTAGTCCAGGTATGGAACAATAATGAGTCCAGAACGAGTAACTGTTGTATATAGAAGAACAAGGAAAACAATGAAAACAATGGATGGAATAGGTTGTGAAGACAATGTGAAAGGTTAAGGAGATGTGAGGGAACAAGGATGTGGGAGGAACTGATGTGAAAAAGGGAAACAGGTGTCTGGTAGGCGTCAATGTAACAAATGGGCACTAAAAGGGGAATGGAGATGTAGCGCCTGCTAATAAAAGCAGCCTCTGAACCATAATTTTAAGTGATTTTGCGCTTAATAAGTGTGAATTAGAACACTAGGGACACAAGTACTAGCGTAAGTCCCGAACGGCTAGTAATAGGCTCAGACAGGTGTATAAGGTGCTTCGGAAGTACGAACACCTACTTCTCTGAGAACTGTAGGGGAATAGCATGCTGAAGAGTAACTTCGGAAGCTTGCACTCGGTCTGTAGTCATCATTCAAGGGAACGGTTTCCTGGTTCAGAGACATCCAGATGAGAGATTCAGTGGAAATACGCACTTCGGAAGCAGAGAATGGTAGGAGGACTAGCTAAGAGGAGGACTGAAAGGAACTCAGCTCGGAACGACAATTGAAGAAGAGGGTTGGTAATAAATTCAGAAGTACAAGTACTCTAAGTTATTAACAACTTCTCTAATCTAAGATGATGGACTACCCTTGAACCAGGACCACCACCATGTGATCCGGCGCCTGGCCTTTACGAGGCTCAAGGGATAAGTACCCTAAGGGGAAACTAACAGGCGTCCTCCAACCTCACGGAAGGAGGTTAAACTATCTGTCAACAACACGGGCAACGCTCTGACACCCCCAATAACGAAACACGAGGCTACCAATACGTGTCACCCGACATAGCCCGAGACCACACTCATGCCACGACAACACGAACGTAAAACATTCAACAGTACTACACATAAAACACGAAAGCTAACACTCGAAAACCATAAATAGCTCGAAGAAGCCACCAAAAGACACCGAAAGAGTCACCCAACACGACCCCCAGAGCGACACACCCCGAAAGAAGACAACCCGGAACATAACCAACCGAATGTCTCCACAACACGAGCAGGAAACTACAAAAAGACCATGGAAGATGTTCAAAATACCCGTCCCACAACTAAGATACTGGGGTGCCCAACCAAGGACAGAGTTCGAGGTCCTACGGAGGCACTACAAAAAGGAAGCACAGCGAAACAGAGACGAGACGATGCAGCCAGGCTTCCACAGCATAGCAGAACCAGCCAATCCGACAATACCAACCAGCTCGACGCAGTTCCCAGCCGTGAACCAGATATTCAACCCGGAGAACTCCCCACCACGAGCCAACGCACGACCACGAAGCTACTCCCTCTCCGTACACGCATCCCCTTCGAAAAGCAGAGGAGGTCCCGCGAAGAAGAAGATAGCCCTCGTAGACGGAAACGGGAAAAAGATCGTAGAAACAACGATTCTGGGTGACGAGGTATGAGGAACACAAAACGAACAGCGAAACCAACTAACAGCAAACAGTCGTACAAGGACAGCTCAGGAACGCAGGGAGACGGCTCAAACAGCATGGCAGGCGTCGAACCAAGACTCCTCAAGAACCTACCAAGGGTACCGATCAAAAAGCCCTTTGAGCTCCCCGACCTCGCAACGGCACAACCAGAACCCAGCCAAGCAAGGCTTCTGCCCTCCCGCACACCGACGAAACCCCAGAAACGACCCATCACGTCCAACGAGAAGTACATCGAGCCAATGCCCGGCCCTTTCCGCGTCCTCCGAGTATCCCCAGCGTGGCTCATGCAGAACGTCGACAACGAAGACGTCGCCACCATTGTTAAGAACTCACAGAACTTCCTCCCCGTCATCTTCTTCGGCGCAGGCGCACGTCTCTTCACGGAAATCACAACCTTCACCAACGCCGCACTGGAATGGATGAAAGGCCTAGGTCTGGGCTCGAGCCTGATCTTACAACCAGCATCAGCGAAGAGCAGAACCGAATCAAGGTCAAACCCCTTCCAACCACCCATCATATGCCTCCTATCAGGTTTCGAACCCGAGCTCAAGAAATACCTAACCAGGCACCAAACCTTCGTTATATCCCCAGCACTCGCTTTCCACGTACTCAGCTTCGACGAACGCGCGGTCTCCTGGACCATCACACGTCTGCAAGGCCCACTAGTAACCGAGGAGGAAACGGACAAACAACGGGCGCGAACAGCCATGATCAGCCACCTCTTCAAGGACCCGGACTACCGCCGTTTCACCATCGAACAGGCGAAAAGTCAGAGGGGAACAATCTCCGACGACGAAATCGTCTACAGATCCCTCGCATCCTTCGAACTCCACTATGTCCCCGAAAAGGACCCGCAAGGGAACCTCTCGCCATACTACCTAGTCACGGCCACACCCCAATACTACCACACTCTCCCGCAACTCCACGACGAATGGATCAAGATCATCGAGGGATGCGCGAAGTTCTCATGCAACAAATCCCTGGCAAAGTACACGGTATGGAAAAAGAAGTTCAAGATGTGCAATCTGTGCAAGTTCGACGACTGCTTCGAAGACGAATGTCACATCACCAAGATGGAAGGCTACGACGGACCGAGGTTAACTGCGCAGCAGCAGGACACTGCCGAAACAGACGAGCTCCCCGCCGCTTTCGCAGCCCTAGTTCCCAACACGACAAACCACAGTTCATACCGAGGATGGGGAGGAGACAGAGACGTCAGAGGACGAGGAAGCCGAGGGTTCACACCCGGATACAGAGGCTCCGGCCCAAATCACAGAGGACGTGGCCAAGGTCAGGACACTGGCGCTAGGGGAAGAGGAAGAGGCCGCGGCTACCAGACCTCCCTCTACTACAGATCCTAAACCCGCCTCAACGCTGAACGCCTTAACGAACACTTATGACACACAACCCAAGAAATGACACTAACATTACGATGTACCACACACCAACACGATACAATAGATAGTGCATGTACGAACACCTACGTACCTGACTATGTATCAATTTCTTGACACAACACAACAAGAGAAGAGGAAGGAGAAGAAGCAAACCGCCCAAATTTACTGGCGCTACGGCGGACAGGAAAGCGGAATGCTGGGCTAAGGTTACGAGTCGCCGGATCCCGTAGTGTAGATCTAAGGTACGTGGTAGTATACTAACCTTCCTCCCCCATACAGACTCGTTCAATCGAGGCTTTGACCCGGAGGGCCTGCTACCCAAAGGCGAGCATAAATCAGCTACGAACATAAGTACAAATGAGAGAATACAAACTAATTTTGACGGTTCCGCCAGCATGGATATAGGACCCACCTCCTCGGGGGAGAGAGTAAGCTTGTTCGCCGGCCGAAACATCGCGAGTTACCGAGGGGGGGGAATTGGAGACGAACCAGAAGGCCAGACAAACCGGGCCTTCTGCGAAAACACCCACCACACACAAACCTTGCATGGGACTCACTGCGCCCTGCAAAATCCAAACCCGAACCCCACAACACAGCTGAACGGAGCTGGGGTAACACAACACGAAAATCAAAACCCAACACGGGATGAGTCGAACATAGAACCACAAATCACGGCACAAACGCCCAAACCCAAGAAAAACAAAACCAAAACCCGCAGCAGATCGGCACTGTACCTAGCAACAATGAACATCAGAGGCTACGGCGACCCATCAGCAAACAACGCAAGAAACCGCTGGCTACATATGAATCAAATACTCCGGGATAACTCACTAGGAATCGTCATCACCCAAGAAACGCACATGGACGAGCAACGAAAAATCGAGATCGAACAAAGATTCAACAGACTGGCGATTTTCGAGAGCGCAGACCCAGAACAGCCAAGAGCGAGAGCCGGTATTGCGATAGTAATTAACAAAGAAAAAATCGCGATAACGGACCCACCAATAGCTAAAGAAATCGTCCCAGGACGCGCTATTCTCCTAAAAATAAAGTGGCACAGGGAAGAGACCCTGACCATCTTGGGAATCTATGCCCCGAACGTAACAGAAACAAACGGCAGAGAAAACGCCGACTTCTGGAGGAAAATACAGAACTACTATAACACTCACCCGAGCACACCAAAACCCGACATCGTTGCGGGAGACTTTAACATGGTCGAAGATGGATCTATAGATCGGATGCCAGGAAGACCAGACCCATCAGAGGCAAGAGAAGCCCTAGACGACATTAAAATCAAATTCGGAGTAGAGGACGAGTGGAGAAATACCTACAACACAAAGAGACAATTCACATATACCCAAAAAGCAACTGGAACGGCGTCAAGACTAGATAGGATATACATGAATTCAAAACTGAGAACAAAGGCGAGAGAATGGGAAAACAAGTTATCACCCCTGCACGGGGCAGACCATAACATAGTATCGGTACGAATCTCATGCGAGAACGAACCAGAGTCCGGGAAGGGCCGAAGGACAATCCCAATGTACCTCACCAAAGACAAGATATTCATGGACTTTGTGATGAAGGAAGGGAGCAAAATGCAACAGAAAACGGACGCAACAATGGGCAGAACAGAAGAAAACAACCCACAAACCCTGTGGTGTGATTTCAAGAAGAAAGTAAACGAGAAAGCGGCGAAACGAGAGAAAGTTGAAACCTCCAAAGCCAAGAAAGAAATACAAACGATAACAACCGACCTGAACAAAACCCTAAATGATAAACACAAACCGGACGAACTAAAGATGGAAGAATCAAAAGAAATGATACGTCGAATAGCAGACCTAGAAAAACAAATACATGAACAGACTCGGAAAGACGTGGCGACCAAAGGATGGCTAGAACAGGAAACACTCACTAAATATTGGGTGAATACCAGCAAGGAAAAGAAACCGAGGGACGTGATATACGCCCTACAATCGACACCACCCAGAAGGGAGGAACACGGAAGACACGCTCAAGAAGCGGAAGACCAACAGATGAGGACGCAACCAACACAAACCCCCGGAGACCACCAACCCGAAGAACATGAGAGCGAAAACACAGGAGAACCCCAAGCACAACAACAGAACCAAGATCAGCCGAGAAACCGGGAACAACCCCCGAGCTCGAACAACATAGGAGAACAAACCAGACCACACTTCACGACCTCATCGAAGGAAATGGCAGACTTAGCAAGAAACTACCACGAAAACCTCCAAACGAAAGGAATAGAAGAAAACGAATCGCCAGAGGAAAGAAGACAGGAAATAACCGAGACCCTCGAACACCTAGAAAAACACCTAGATCCCGAATCATCAGACTGGAGGACACTAGGTAGCCTAACAACGAAAGAAACAGTAGATCAAGCCTTTGGCCTAACCATGAATGGAACAGCAGCCGGAATAGATGGATGGACGTACGAGTTTGCAAAAGAAATTGCAAAGCGAGGCCAACATGAACTAGCAGCCGGGAACCCGGAAGCATTCAACATTACGAGAATGCTAACCGCGGTTTTCAACGACATTGAACAACACGGAATAATAGAACAAACCGGGTTCAACGAAGGATGGATGTGTCCGATACATAAGAAGAATGACAAAACCAAAATAGAGAACTACAGACCAATAACCCTGCTCAACATCGACTACAAAATTTTTACGAAGGCCTTAACACTCAAACTAGCGAAAGCGGCACCAAAACTTATTCACGAGAATCAAGCAGGATTCGTACCAGGAAGACAGATCACCGACCAAACCCAACTAATAAGAATGGTGATGTACCATGCGGAAGTGACCGAAACGAATGGATACATCGTAGCCCTAGACCAAGAAAAAGCCTACGATAAAATAGCACATGACTATCTCTGGGAAACCCTGAAGAAGCTGAACCTACCGGAACTGTTCATCGACACAATAAAAGCCCTGTACTCCAACGCGGAAACAAGGGTAATGGTAAATGGCTTCCTAAGCAAACCATACAAAGTAACCCGTGGCGTACGACAAGGCGACCCAATCTCATGCCTTCTCTTTGACTTTGCGATCGAACCACTAGCAGAGATGATTAGGAAGTCAGACCTACAAGGATACCGGATACCAGACCAAGACGATAAACTCATTGTGAATATGTTCGCAGATGACACCACCGTATTCATGCGAGACTCGGACAAATTAGAGGACCTAAGAAACATAACGAGGAAATGGTGCGCAGCGTCAAGAGCCAAATTCAACGAGGAAAAAACTGAAATCATCCCCATAGGATCACGCAGACACCGTGAAGAGATGATTGAGACAAGAAAACCAAGCCAAGACAACGTGGCAATACCAGACGACACGAGAATAGCCGCCGAAGGAGAAGCAGTCCGAATCCTAGGTGCCTGGTACGGGAACAACATAGATCAAGAGGGCGTCTGGAGCAAGACAATAGGCAAAGTCGACGCCGCACTGGAGAGATGGAACAAGCTAAGACCAACAATGGAAGGACGGAAACTTATCATCGATATGACAATATGCGGGATAACACAATACCTTACTGAAGTGCAAAGGATGCCGGAGACCGTGACCAAACGCCTGGAAAAAAGAGAAACCACCTTCATGTGGAGTGAAAAAGCGAGCTGTCCTGTGAGCAAAGAAACCGTATACAACGAGAGAAACGACGGAGGGAGAGCAATAAGGGACCTCAGGGCGAGGAACGACGCGATAGACCTAAAATGGATTATGCGATACAATAACCGAGAAAATCCGAAACCATGGCAGAACTTCGCAAGGGAGATCTTTAAAATCAATAGACCCAAAAAGAGAGCGAAGACGGACCCCGACATCTTCATAGACCCCTTCCTACAGAAATGGACCCCAAGCACAAAAACAAGTGCAAAACTCCCAATGGAACTGAAAGCAATGATAAAAATAGCAAAAAAGTACGATCTGAGACTAGACGGCCTAGCAGTAGACCGAGAAGCACAACAACAAATGCCGATCTGGGACCACGTAGAAGCACATGAAAGGATAACCAGAATGTACACGAGTAAGGCCGCGAAATGTCTCCTAAAAAAGCACAAAGTCAGAACTGTCGGGGAAGCCCTCAACACAGCGCTCACACTAGAACTAAAAGACCACATCCAACACGACGAATGTGAATGTGCGGCGTGCATACAAATGTGCGAAGAATACGAGTGTGAACACCCTAACGCCTGCGCAGAGAAAGCAAGGGACCTACTCAACACCCTCCCCCCGAAATGGGACCCAAGAGAGAACGCAGAGGAAGACTACCCCGAGGAAAAAGAGACAAC
>JANHQD010003250.1:4152-16517 GCA_024721195.1 Marasmius sp. AFHP31
GTCGACTTTATTGTGGTCTTCCGGGTAGACGGCGTAACCACGATGGTCATTACTACCCTGCTCTACTGAAGCCAGTGAGCTACACTGTCAACAACTGCCTTCATCCCAACGTCACCATCACAGATCTTTGCTGATATTCTCTTAATACAGCACAGCGATACCACGATGGCCTCAAATCTCTTCTTTATTCACAGAATCTCACGAACTATAACTCCCATTGCCTCAAGACCGGAATTGTCAAGCAGACACTTGTCTCCGGACTACCCTCACGGCCCGATGTTCCTGATCTATTTGTTTTGGATTCAATGCACTGGAGCGCTATCAACAAATTTGACGAAATGTTGTCTCTTTGGCGTGGAACAATCAACGTCTATCAACCTGACATGCGGGAGAGCTGGGACTGGGCTAGTGTTGCCCACGGCTCGGCTGGAGCCGCGGCTAAGCCGGCTTGAAGCCTAGCCAAGCCAAAGCTGTGTCAAGCCAACAGCTTGGCTTGAAAGCCGGCTCAGCCGTGGCTCAAACCACCAAAATCCTAAAAGCAATGAATTTTCCTCCTTTCTCAGATATTTTATGCTGTTTTCATTCTCAAGTGCCCCCTGACTGTGCATGCTTGGGTTTTGCAGTGGTGCGACTCGCAAAAAGCCCACTGCGACTCACAAAAGGCATAAACATGCCACGAGGTTCCACCTGGGGTGGGCCCTGGTGGCTGTACTCCCACATGGCAAGCACCTCAGAGCGAGCACTACAATTCCTTCCTGAGTGCTCCCTCATGTAGTCTACATCTCTTGTATCAATAGTAGAGGCTCATTGTATATAATGGGCCAAGATCCAATAAATTTAGATAGCGTAAGGTCGAAAAATAGATTTTGGAAGATTTGAGGACTCCAGCCACGGCTCAGCCGGCTTACGTGGCTGGTGAGCCACATCCAAGCCGAGCCGCACCAAGCCGAGCCGAAGCCGAGCCGAGCCAGCCATGGGCAACACTAGACTGGGCAGTGTTGCAAGGGAAATTATGGGATGCTCATGGCGAGACGATTGCTCGCTCAACAAAGTTTCTCCCTTCGTCATTTGGTCGCCCTCCTCGAAATATCGCAAAGAAGATCAATACAAAGTATAAAGCAAGTGAGAAGACTATCTATCTCTATGGCCTTGCACCGCCATTCCTTCGTAATATCCTCCCAAAGCGGTACTGGCTTCACTTCTGCAAGTATGTTGCAGGTTCACGGCTTCTGCTTGGATGGGAGGTCTTGATGGAAAGCCTCATCGAAGGGGACAGGTTGCTGTGTGAAGCAAATATTGAGTTCGAGCAGATATACATCCAACGAATGGAATCGCGACTCCAATTCGCACGGCAAAGCATGCATATCAACACTCATATTGCCTGCGAAATTGTCTGCTATGGACCTCCGTCTTGCTACTCCCAGTACACCATGGAGACCGCCGTTGGAAACTTGGGTAGAGAACGAAAGCAGGACAGGTTCCCCTATATGAACATCGCGCAACGGGCTATTCTACGTGCTCATGTCAATGCTCTTGCTGCTGAGTTTCCCGAGAAACTCCTGAACATTGACTCAGACGAGAGTCTCCCGCAAGGAGCCAAAGAGGTAGGAGGCGGGTATGTGTTGCTACGTCCAAGGGAAGATGCAGTACAGCCTACCACGAGAGAAGAACGGGATGCTATTGCTGCCTTTTGGTGCGGTAAATCTTGGCCGAATGTGGACGGTTGGTTGGGTTCAGGTGGAGGAGTCAAACGTTGGGGCCGCATGCGTCTTCCCAACGGACAGATATGTCGCTCGACCTGGTCAGAAAGGAACTTTAGTGGGTGTCGGAAGACCTGTAACATGAAGGTGAAGCTAATTCACGCCTAAATAAATGTGTTATTGACCTATTTCAAGATTGTTAGCGTGGACGGTAGCATTTGGTTTGGGGAAGTCCGGTTTTACTTCAACCTATCTTTCGGGATCGCAGAACAGCATGCTCTGTGCTTGGTCTCACTATACACACAGTCAGACGAAGACTTGGCACTACACCAGGAGTCTCTCAAGACCATCTACCGATGTAGTGGTGGCGGAAATACTTCGTTACGTGTCCTTGATGTTCGCAACATCAAGGCACTCGTTGCGATGGTACCCAACTTTGAAGTGGACCTGGATGGGAATATAAACATACCGGTGAACCACTGGATTCTTGTTGAGAAACCATTCCTCGAGACTGGTGCTCGCTGCGGAGTAGTGGACGAGGACAAGGAGGATGAAGGGGAAGATGAATAACATGTATTGGTGCTGTACGAAATGCATTCTACATCCATCTGTACAAGTGCTCTCCGTGCCTGCAACGATCACAGCCATCTGAACACGTAGCATAACCAGCGCGAACCTGAGAAATACTAAATTAGACTCGAAATATAACAGAGAGATTGTCAAAGACTTACCCGAGAGTAATGATCCGTACTATCTTGACCTTCTTCGCGTTTCCTATACACTTGCTGTAAGAATGCATCGTCTGTTGTGATATTGGTGGTCTCCGGTAGTTGTGGCATATTCAATGATGCGGAAAATGGTTCATCCAGCCTTTTTGCAAATCTCCGGTATGTACGTCGACGATATCTCTCATAGTCGCTGAGATCCCTGGTATGCTTAAGAGGCTGGTGTTGAATAGGCGATGAGAAACGTGTGGAAATGTGGCCATACTTTGGTGGTGGTGGTGGTGGGGAAGGGGTTAGTGAGTATGAATACGAGTGTTCTGGAAAGTTCACGTCTGAAAGTCCTCAGAAAGGAGAAAGAATGGCATATCACGAGTGCATACTTACCTTGTTTGGACTGTTGGTGCTGAGCAGTACCGGCCAGCTCTTCAAGCACACTTCGTACCCCACCAAGTTCCTTTTTCCCTTTCACATCTGAGTCCAACCGGTCCAGAATGTCCATTAGAAGTGTTTGGTTGGCATCCTGGCATTGGTGTATAGCTGAAAGTTGACACTGAATGTCATTCTGGAACATCCGGAGCTCTCTGAGAGTCCAGGGAATTGTTTTCGAGTTGTTTTCCTCATCACAGGAGTCAGAAACAATATTGCTGTTGGGCATGGATGAGGGCAATGGGTAGAGTTGCAAAGCACGTGAGCAAGTGAGTTGTGGGTCCTTGGTCACCTGCACAAGGCCGTGGGAGAATAGTTGAAATACACGCGCCCACACCCCATGCCCTGAACACAGTCACGTCCTACAGCAACCACACTCACGACCATATCCTCAGTCAACACAACCTCATGTCAAATAATTCCTCTCAGACCAATTCAAGTTCAATGGACCACTCATCTGAAGATTTTACCTCTCCTCCTCTTCATTTCAGCCCGGATTCGTCAAACTTGCATCGAAAACAAGATAGATTTTCCTTACCCTCAAGCTTTACATCCTCAAGTCAAACCTACAGTGACTTCTTATGGTCACCACTCTCATCAAGAAGTAATACCTATCAAACAAGCCCAATAGGCCCGCAGCACACCTTCAATCTGGTAAGACATTGCAGTCTCTTGATTTCTATACTGATGTAGTGTATCTCTAGGATCTCTCGAGTCTTAGCCATGCAGACCTAATTCAAGGAAACAATCTGGTCTATCTACGTCTTCTCAATCAGCAACATGAATTGCATGGAACCTGTTCAAGGCTGGAGGAGGAGAATAAGGGGCTGCGCAAAGACCTGATATCAGCAAAGGCAAAGTTGGACGACGTAAAGTGCGTCCTAACTTATTCCCTTCTCATCTTTTTCTTATCAGTGCTCACTAGCGAATCCCTTGACAAAGTTCTTGCTTGAATTCCCGAGGACATTTCAGCTGGAATGGGCGGGCACAAATTACGTCCAAAACCGAAGTCTATTCCAGCATTTATTCCCAAGTCGGATTGCCCAGACGTTCCTATCTACTTCAAGAAACAGTGGGATGACTACCGAAGCAATGGCGACACTAATGGCCTCAACAAATCCAAGCCACGCAAGCCCGGAAGACCCTCTAAAGACGACCCCGCAACCCCATACCCCTTCTTACTTCTTTTCTCTGGTCAACCCGCCGATTCCTCACTGCTCGATAAACTTCACGATAGGACTAAAGCCTGCTGCAATGCCCTCAAAGGCTCCAGTTATGCACCCACTTCCTGGGGGCAGGCATGCCAAATCACAAGCGATTATGTGTACGCCGAGCTACTCAACGATTCTACATTTTCCAAAATTTTTCTCGCAGCTGATGGTCTTTGGAAGGTGCAAGCATTCGTTACAGAGTACTATCGGACATGGACCAAACATCATCTCGACAAGGATTCAGGATTACTGAGGCCCAAACGGCAACGAACAAAATCCATGGCACGTCCCAATTCTCCTGAACCACCAACATTCCCCTTCAACGACCCTAATCTCATCAAGATGGACATCGACCCCGAGTTCACCCAGGTCGCAGTACCCCCCCAATCCCCAATGGATGTTGATGACGGTGCCAAGACCAGCCCGTTGCCATCAACCTCACACCGTGACGCCGAACCACCTCTTCCTCTTACTACCACCCCAGCACCCATTCTCAATCACCTTCCTCTCAATCATTCATCTCCCTCTCCATCCCCCCCTCTCTCTCAGCTACTGGGGTACCGTTGGTAAGTTTTATGTCTTGGTTTAGTATCCGAGTTGATGGTATATCAACGCAGGATAATGGAACGGCCTTACCTTCACCAGGACCCCCACCAGGACCACCAACTCCTCCAGGCACAAGCACCGCAATAGAGTCTCCAGAAGAACATTCGGCTGGGCTGCTCTCTGCAGCGGTACCGAGCAACTCGCCACAGGTACCTTCCAGTATCTATGATCCTTTGTGAGTTCTATACCGACTGTCCATTTCGCATGCTCATAATTTTTTTAGTGAAGTACGCGAGTCTGAAGGACTTACCACAATCTCAAACCCACCTGATCAACAGCTGGAACGAGTCGACCCTACAGTCACTGTGGTTGCCAAGGTTTCGCCAGCAATCCAGGCCGCAGGCAGCAGTACTAGGGCGGGTGGAAGAAGGGCGATGAATAGAGCACAAGTAGGCCCCCAAAAGACAGTGAGGTAAGTTTCAGGTTCCGCTCTTTTTCGAAGTATCTTACTGATCGGTTGTGGGTCAGTGTGGGTGGACGCCGTATGGATCAGTACAACCTGCGCCGCACCCTGTAGACTGTGTATTTTTCTGGATTGTTTCGAAATGTCCCGCTGTACAGTAACTGTTGTTTAATCCAAGGGATTTACAAATATTTGTGATATTAAAGTTTTTGTTGTATTTCATTGAATAGTTCGCTATAATAATACATCGTAATTCACTGAAATCTAGGCACTTCTCAGTGGGGTTCAACTTGCACAGGGTATGATGGCGAAAAGGCTGGATCGGTCAATTGTCAGAAATTGTGAGAATATCTGACAATCCTCTTAGAATCCACTGAGAATTCACAATCTGTCATTTTTAGGTCATGTCACGGAATATCCCAGCAATTCGCTGACACACAGCGTGAAATGGAAAATTCCTCCGATGGGGAATTGTCAGTAATTGTGAGAAAATCTGAGAATTGACCGAGAATCCACTGGGTCCACATTTTCCGCTTCGCTCCTTCTCGTTGACTTCTCGTTTCTGACAATCACCCACAATGTACGAACAACTCGGAGTACAGGCACCAGTTCAGCCCCAAGATACTCAGTACACGCCAATATGCATTCCCGGATTCATCTATCCTCCTCTAGATTCCGAGCTTGAGTCCACCATTCCTCCGTGCTTTGCTGATGACGACCCACCATTCCTGCGCTTAACTTACCTTCAGGCTGTTCTCCATAATGTCAAGTCAAAGATGTCGGTACAGAAGACAAACAAAAGCCTTGCACGCCGTGTTTCACTCGGAACTAAAAACCCGTGAAGCCGTGGCTCTCTTCCTCGCGTTCTGCAGGAAGAATCTTGTGAATACCATAAGTTTTGTAGGCGGCTATTGTATGTAGGGAGAACAGCGAGAAAATTTGTGAGCAAATATTGTTCTCTCTCTCTCTCTCTCTTGAGTCTTGAGATATCCTGCCGGTTTCCTCTCTTCTGACCCCCGGTGTTTTCATTTTATTTATCATTCAGGTAAGAACATTATGTTGAAAGTCGAAAAATTTCAAGCTCTTGCAATGGTGGACCCACAAGACCTGAGTCCTTGGAATCAACCCCCTCATCTTTTTTTTTTTTTTTTGAATATACCATTTCCGATGTATAGGCCCCCACCCCTTAAGGTGAGAGCCTATTACTTGGCGCCTTTGCAGGGCCAGTACTCAGGTTTGAGCCAAGATGCCAGAGTCAACTTAGACCCAAACCTGACCTATATTTGGTCAAGTGGACCAACAGTGGATTTAGTGCCCTCGAGCCAGGTATGGGAGACTGTCCCAGCCTGCTACGGCCCGCGCTTCACCAGGGAGTTTACATAGAGCCCTGGCTACTAGGTTTCCTGTTCCCAGGCAGGTGGCTCACTGATGCCGACCGGCACAGATCCCCACCTGTCCCAGGTCACTGCCTCGCCAACAGCCAACCACATTGTGTAACTCAAGCACATGACTTGACATGGAGTTATTTCAGTATATGAGGTCTACCAGGACCACATGCGGCCCGAACAGGGTGGATCGAGGTCCAAGCAATATGGACCTACCCACCCCATGCTACATGTGCCCGAAACTGCTGCTTGCATAGCTCTCATTACTTACTACCACTGACTAACAACCAGTACTACTTAGGTTTATGCTGTCTGGCAGCCGGACCTAGTCTTCCTGGTGGGGGGTGGCCTGGACCCCATAAGGGCCGTTTGGCTTGTTATAAATAGGGTCCCCCACTTACTGTGCCCTATGCTTTCGCTCCCATATCAGGCAGGTATCACCACACTTGGGCCTAGCGACTATTCCCCATGCGGAAGGACCCCAGATTTCAGACGAGTTACACCCCATTCCCCGGCTAATCACTTACCCTGTTTGCCACGAGCCGGGGGTAGCCGACACCCACGACCCGGGACATGGATCATTATAGCCACTTCCCCTAGCACGTGTTGAACTGGCTAGAGGAACCGAGAACACATGACAACTCTAATGGTCACGCACCTCTCATCACTTTTATTCCAGTAGGTATGATGTATGAGAGGGAATCAAACCCCGTACCTCTCCAGTGATTACACAATCAACCACTGAGTCCCCTTTTTGGTGGTTAAACCACTGGGCTAGGGGAGCCCCATCAACTCCCTCATCAATCAGCCAAATCACTGGGAGCTAAGTGAACAAAGATACCTATGTAATATCAAATTACAAATACAGTACACAAGAGGTATAAACCGTAGCACTAATGAGCATGACCAAATCAATACACTTATCCCAAGTCAAATGGATAGGTACACTACATATATTCAAAAAACACAACAAAATACGGGAACGAAACTCAGATGTCCAACCTAAAAACCCACAATCGATTGGCATCTCCTCCGATGTTACAACAACTTGGTGCGTGGACTGTACCATGATTATTGAGCAGGCTCGCCTGTTCCTTTGGTGTGACGTGAGGAGCATGAAGCATAGCTGCTAGTTGACGGTCATTGAATATCAACTGAAGAGTCGGTGTAATCTGAATCAGGAAGATTGGCAATACCAGTTCCCCATGAGCCAAATGTGATCGATTTGTCAAAGAGATCCGGCATAGGCACAACTAGTGTTGCCCACGGCTGGCTGGGCTCGGCTTCGGCTCGGCTGGGAACGGCTCGGCTTGGATGTGGCTTAGAAGCCGATCCGTAGCACGTGGCTTGGCTCAAAAGCCGCTTGAGCCGGCTGAGCTGCAGCTCCAGCCACTAAAATTCTCCCCTTGATTTTTCAGGGTTTTGATACTTCAATTACAGTCTAAATAAGTATTTACTTCACTGGTACACCTCACAGGTACTGGAGGACTGAACTACATGGATGCGCGTGGGCAGTCAGAGTTTCAGAGTTTAGCTGGGGCTGTATGCTAACCCGGGTCTACCCCGGGTCTCATAACGTGGCCTTCTCACACCTGTTCCTTGTCGCATACTAGGTAGGGATGGCATGTATGAAGTCTATGTACAAGGAAGAGGTACTACATACCATATATTAGGTATAAATTTCATAGTTTCATCCAATTTGAAAGTCTCATAATTCAAGTGGCTGAAGCCGGCTGAGCCGGCTTTTGAGCCGCTCAGAAGCCAAGCCAGGAAGTGGCTCCAGTCCAAGCCATTTTTGGAACTGGCTTGGCTTGGCTTGGCTTGAAGCCGACTTAGCCACGGCTCAAGCCGAGCCGTGGGTAACACTAGTTTGCTGTAGCAACCTCATCGCCCAACTCCCCTATGTTTGGATGAATTCCAAGTTAGTTCCCTATCTTACACGACACAACGTCATCCCCGAAACCCAGCTGGCTAGTCATCCTGGCGCACAATCCCGCGATGTCATCTCCTTCCTTTCGCAGATTGAATCATGGTCCTTTCGCTCTCACACTCCATTATACGCTCTCAAGCGCGACCAAACTAAAGGTTTTGATTGCCTTGAACCTGAAGGGTTCTATGACGCTATCGCTGCCTATGGCTTACCTGCTTCTCTGATTGAATTTGACCGTTCAGCTTTGGCCAACATCCCGTACCGAGTGAAAACCGCATTCGGTTTGACTGACTCTTTCATTGTTTCAGGAGTCAACAAACAAGGTGCACCTTCCTCTCCCTTGAAGTTTGTCCTCACGACCAGCTTGGGAAATCGCTGGGTTACAGACTTCCTACGGGGTTCCGACAACCTTACCTCCATCCGCTCTCTGCAGTCCCTCCAGGGACATCCACACACGCCTCTGGATGATGCTCATCTCGAAGTGTGTATGATAGAGGCCATGGATGACTCTATCCTAATTGCGCCATCACCGGAGTCGCTCTCCGAAGCTTGCCTCATGCTCGAAACCTCTCAATTCGCTTACAGATGGCTCGCGAACTGGGATAAGTCAATGGCTTTTTACTTAAACGTGCCCGACCCTCCCACTCGAATTCAAATACGATCCATTGCAGGGAATGGTCCGCAACCCTTGCAGAACGTTCTTAAAGACGTTGATGTTGCTTCAGATCACTTTGAATTCTTGCGGGTGAAGGTCAACCGCCCGTCACACCAATACGACCGGATTATTTCTATTGTGGATAATTTCCATTTTCCAAACTTGTATGCGTACTTACCTTTCACCGCTATTCGTCGCATCATCTCCCAATCTCTTATCTCTCGCATTCGCCCTCTTCTGTCCTTACAACCAATTTCCCCTCTCGACGCTTCACGTGTAGACCTTAAGATTGCTACAAAGATACACAATTACTTTTCATTTGTCTACCGTTTCAACTCTTCTCTTCTTCACCTACCCATAGCCTTTCTTGGCTTTGACTTTCCCTCCGTTTCTCACTTAAATTCTGCCTATCTCATTTCTGGTCTCCTTCGAGATTTAAATCACTCCGTCTCTCCACTCTCTTCTCTATCAACAATTACCCTAGCAGACTGGATGTGCTCCGGGAACTCTTGTCGTTACCCGTTCGATGGCATGTCAATATCCTCACCCCACCCGACTATCTGCCGATACTCACGACGCCTACCATATTCATGGTTCCTTGCCTATCGAACCTTGCGGAGCCTTGGGCTCTCCATTCGCTCAACCGACAGCTCCTTTACGTTTACAGGAGATGTTGCCCTCCACCACCTTTTCAACTCCATTCCTCATACTCTATCAAAACCGACACCCACTGACCTCTCTCGGCTCGAAAAGTTCGGCATACACCTACTCAAGCACATCGGTACCTGGGCCTTTACATACAATACTCGATCTTTCGAATGGGCATGGTCTCGGACCCTTCCCCACTGGACACCGCCACTCCTGCAATCGTTCCACCGATTCAGAGATTGGCTCAAGTCCTTCTCACTCCCTACCTTCGCAAAAGTGATTCTCGGTCACTCTTTACGTACCAGAGATATCATTCCCAACGACCTCCTCCTCCTTGTCCCACCGACAACCCGACAGTTCATTGCAGAACAAACGCTACTTCATTACCTTCGCAACTCCTCATTCCGCCCTCTACACCAACCTTCTCTACAAACCAACACAATCTTTGCCTCGGACGGGTCCATGGTTCCGCCAGCACTGTCCTTCTCATCCCTTAGATCCGTCACTTCCTCCATAGCTACACCCTGCGGCTCAACACCCCTTTCACTGGCCTTATTTAGAAACTCGTCGGTCACTGCACACGCCGAGATTTACGGGTTAATTGGTTGTTCGCTCACCGCCGCAACCTGTTACCCTGATAGGCCATCCACTATCTACTCCGACCATCTCAATTCCGTCAATCTCATTCATGATCCCACAAACGATGCTCGTATTTCGACGTCACCTTACCGTTCCTTATACCGATGGCTTTTCCATATCATTCGAAATTCACCGTCACCTATCACTTTCACATACACCCCAGCTCATACAAACCATTCTGATATACAATCTACTTCTAATGCGTTTGCGGATTCTATCGCTTCTTCTTCCCATTCCAGAAATGTTCCGTTAGCCCCACTTCCAACCTTTTTCATGGATCGTTATACTCTCTTTTCATCTTCCGACGGATACATCGAACAAAATATCGTCTCCTTTGTCACACAACTTTGCCAACTACGCACTACACAAGATCCCCTCTCCCGCCCCAACCTCACACTCCTTCGCCATCTCTATGACTCTCACCCTCCTCCCTTGCATCCTTACACCCGGGCTTCGTCTGGATATTCAGCACTCGTCCAGCTTTATGCCAGGTCATGTCAACTTGAAACGTCCTTAACGAGGTTCCTCCGTATGGGAGATCGCCTTCCGTGGTGCTGCTTTGGATGCATCGAAGCAGAGACCATACATCACGTGTTTGTGCGATGCCCTAGATTTGCGGACTGGAGGGCAACGACATCTGCGAAACTAGCCTTATCAACCAAATCCATCCTCTTATCGGGAGTGCTATCCCGCGCAGAGTCAACTCGAATCCTATTCGTTGCCGACGTCCTACTTCAAGACCATAGCGTGTGGCCTCTCGGCGTTTCGAGATATTATCTCGGCCTAATCCCTCCTATTCTCGATAGCCCGGCGTTCTCTCATTCACCGGATGCACAAAAGATGAGAGCGAAGATCTCTATGACATGGCACAATACCCTCATCAGCCTGACGGCATGAATTTGGGCAGAATATAAACGTGTATTGCGCAGGACAATGGGACGACGTGAGTTCGATAAAACTCGAAAAATTTGTATCCCGAGGAATTATAGCTCTTTACCTGTTTCTATCTCCAGTCTATGCTCTTGAATTCCCGTGATTTATTGTTTTCTTATGTGCTTTACAACGAGCTGGCGAGGTATAGTAGTATTACTTTACCTGAGTTACATCAGTAGCGTAGTCAGCCAATCAGAATTGTTTGGTTTTGTTTCGATGCCGCCGATGACGACCAGCAATCTAGTGACCGCACATTTCAGCTTTTGGGCGACCTGACATCTGGTGAGCTACGCGTATCATCCACTCGAATTCGTAGTAACCTAATATATACTCACTCTTAGTACGACCAAGTCACTTCGGGACGCTCACTTTGTGTAGTTCTAAGTAAGCCAATCGAGACGCAGTGCCGAGGGGCCGAGGCCCAAAGGTGCCCTGCGAAGCCCTGGTAAACGGACATGGTCATTCAGTGCTGCATTTGTCACCCTATCATTCATTCCATCTAAATTTGCCGAAACGTCAATTTCTACTTGTTGGTTTGGATTTTCCAAGCTCCTGGTTGGACCAACGAGAATAACGCCGGCTGCCACAACAACCGAAGCCACACTGATCTGTGCGTCCACTGACCTTCAACCAACAGAGGTCTTGAGATTCGTACTCACCCAAAACGTATACATTTCAGCTGATCGCATTATTCAATAACTCAGGGCGCTCGGCGTCTAGATCGTCGTTTGGGTGTAGGTACCCTCATAAACATGATTACCGGAAAACATTATCAGTACTCACGCCGTTCTGCCGCGGATAATATTTCAGTTGGGGTCACCAGGTGGGATCCCGAGTTGATATGCGCTCAGAAACCTGCTGACAATATTGGACAGCAACTATGGAATGGAACCTGTCGAAGACGGAATTGGGGTCTTTGTAGTGCCGCTGAGTGACTTCGAAGCTTGAGCTCCCCTCCCATGTCATCACACTGCTACCTTCCAGCATGAATACCAACCGTCCGTCGACCAAGACCAACTTCAAGGAGTTCAGCACCAATAATTACGGCGACCGGAATGCAACCTATAACAATAGCACCGTCAATAATGTTTACAATGACTCACC